>CABFOW010003367.1:0-48360 GCA_902141385.1 Timema californicum
TAAGGGCAAAATTTCATATTTTAAACTATGTTGACATATCTCTCTTGTGTATAGAAACATAGAATAAAGTTTTGTAATCATTTCAGTGAAGACCAAACCTCGATACTACTAATAGTTTTATCAAAATCGTGATAGAGCTGAGCACATGAATGACACTGTTTTGGCTCCCCTATGCTGGCCTCTTAACATTGATACCAGGTCAACCGCGAAAACACGCCTTATATAAGTTAAAGCTCCTCCCTTTCCTGGGCTAAAATTTCAAAATTTGTTATTTTCAGATTTCAATCGTCTCTCCGGGAAGGTATGTTGATTTATATGTCAAGCTTCCATTTTATATCATACTAAAAAAAAGTGTTATTTATATGTTTTGAAATCTTGAAGAAAACCACCTTCCCCTATTTACTACTTCTTTATTTTGGTATCTAAGTGTCAGACCTTAATGGTTGTGTTATGTTTTCATTGTTGGTTTTATTAAATGATCACAAGTTGACACATTTGTGAATATCATCTAGTTATTCCAACTGAACTGTCTGACTACACAAAATCGAGCATAAAAAAGGGAATACTGTAGAAGGCGCTCTTTGTTGTGTTTTTCAGAACCATGTTGTGATCCGAACTTTATAACAATGGACTTTGGTTGGTAAGTTAAACATTGTGTATTTTTAGCACATTTAATACATTGTATTTTAACAGATTAATATAATACAGAAATTGCTTGTAATGGCCCACGTGTTCTTCCCATTGATCTCTATAATATAACTGGATGGACATCTGTGGCTGTCGTCTGCAAACCATTGTGTAAGAGAGAGAAGAAACCTTCGGGTATCTATTTTCTCCTACACCTATACAAGGCAATATGGCATTTTGACATCGTTAATTAATTAAGTTGATGTAGGTTAATATATATATACACGATGATTTTTGAAGGTCGCTAGTTTGGAAAGCTTTATCTTGTACCTACCAGAATCCTACCCTATAGTAGTGATTAGGTATGATAAAATATCTTCTAGTCCCTGTTTAAGATTAACGTAATTAGTACTATTGAATAAAACTAAGTTCTATTTGTTCTATAAAGATGTTTAACTTAAACGCTAACTAAAAGCGTGTTTCACATAATGGCAGAAGCCGCGAACTACACAGAACCGAAGCGTCGTACAAGCACTGCGCATAGGCAAGAGCAATAATTGAATATACAAGATGTACGCAAATTATTCTCAATACTCCCACTAATTCAGTACCGATTTTAACACAAGATTTTTGGCTTTAGGAGCTAAATAATCAACATTCACTTAATAGTCTTTCACACAAAGTAAAGAACGAATCTTTTGAAAAAGAGATTTAGGTAGTTCTTTTGTAAAAAGTATCATTCAATTGTTCTGAAGTTGGAACATACTGAAGATCAATTACATTGTCCTTATATTTCTCTCTTACAAAAGGATATGAAACATCGATATGCTTTGTACGTTTGTGAAACACAGGATTTTGGATTTACTTTATTGCACTTTGATTATCCACATTCAAAATAGTAGCACAAATTTGTTTTTCATCGATTTCTAACAATAATTGTCTTAGCTTTATTGCTTCTTTTGTTGCACATGATAAAGCCACATATTCTGCCTCAGTTGCAGAGAAGGAGACAGATCTTTGGCGTTGACACGTCCAGGTGACCCCTACACATTTTGAATACATAGCCAGTCGTTGATCGTTTGGTGTCCTGGTCATTAGCGTAGTCAGCATCATAGAAACCAATTAGCGCCATGTTGATGTTGTCCCTACTGTACTTGATTCCTAAGTCACGTGTTTCCTTTAAGTATCTGAATACACGTTTTACTGCATTCTAGTGAATGTTGCCAAAGTTTGTTTGAAATCAGCCTAACAGATAGACAGCAAACATAATGTCAGGGCGTGTGGTGATTGCTGCAAACATTAGTGAGCCAATGGCTTCACAATACGGCAACTTCTCTCCATGATTGTCATCTTTTACTTCAACAATCAATATAACACGCGGACCAGCTGGTTTTCACATCTTCCAGGTTAGATTTCTTGAGTAATCTATCTATGTAGCTTTTGCAGTTAAAAAGATTGAACCATCTTTTGCATATCTTCTTATCTCCATTCAAACATAATATCCTGGATCAGTGACAGTTACATCGAAGACAAGTTTCAATTCATTTATCACCTTCGATAGGACATTCTTATCTTCCAGTAAAATGAGATTATCATCCACATAAATGACAAGAAGAACCGAGTTGTTCTATAAATTGTCACTATAAACACATTTGTCAGCTTGACATTGCTGGAAACAATATTCTTGATTAAAGTTGTCGAACTTCCTGTTCCAACAGCGTGGAGCTTGTCTAAGTCCATAGAGAGACTTCTTTAATCTGCACACCAAATTTGTGGGTTCCATCATTCCATCAGGTAGGTCCATATATAAACCTCGTCTTTCAATTCACCGTGAATAAATGCGGTTTTTACATGAAAGTGGGATATATTCATGTTTCTTACTACAGCCAAGAAAAGTAAGACACGGATTGTATCAAATCTTGTCGTTAGAGCATATGATTCTGAGAAATCAACTCTTTCAACATGTGAAAATCTCCAAGCAAATAGTCTCGCTTTGTAACGTTGGATTTGCCCAACAGGATGCCTTTTCACATTAAACACCTATTTTGATCCAATACTCTTCTTATCAGGAGGTAGCGGTTCTATCTCCTAGGTGTTATTTTTCTTTAGGGAATCAAGTTATTCATCAATTTTTCTTTCCATTTATTTGCATCAAGACTACACAATGCATCGTTGAAAGTCAGTGATAAATCAGCTTCAACAAGATTAACTCCATACCGCAATGTTTATCGAGGGTACAATACCAGTCTTTTGGGTTCTTGGATTTTGTCATTATCATCTTCTATGTGAGTCTCGTGATCTTCAACAAGTTGAAGATCCTCGTTCTGCTCCGGTTCATCACAGCTTTCCATATTCTGGCTCTCTTGAGCAACTAAAACTGTGTTTCTTCTAGGAAGGTTTAGGTCAGCACCTTAATTAAAAATCACATTCCGAGATACTGTAATTTTCTTTGACACTGGATCAAACCGTTCGTAGTTTGTAGAGTCTCCATCATACCCGAGAAGAACGAGTTTTTGTCCTTTTGGCTCCAACTTGATACGTCTTTCCTTTGGTACAAGCAAAAATGCTTCACTGCCAAACTGCTTCCGGAGCAACACATGTACGAAACAATATTGAATACAAGATATTCGGTTCACGAATTTCACAAGCCATTAATTTTCTTCCATCGTACACTTCGGCTGAATATTTTTCTCTCGCTGCTTTTATGCCTTTCTTTGTTAGGACTTCTTCAGAAAATATATTTCTTCTTAGCTGTGGAATATACAAAACATTCGTAATTGTTAACTTGTACATCAACAAGTTTATGTATTCACACAGTACCTATGCCCTTGATGGGTATTTCCTGTTTGTTAGCGAGTGCAACATCATTATCTTTATTTATTTCTTCGAAGGTACTAAATAAATCTCACCGGTGAGTCATGTGAGTACGCTCCACTAGCCATTGTCCACCTTCCTTCACTTGATTCTGACAAAGTATTTTGATACTCCACATTGAACGCGGATTGATTACCTTTCTTTGACAAATGGTCATTACTCTTCTTGGATCTGTGGCAGGTACGAGCAAAATGTCCGGTCTCGCGGCAGTTGTAGCAAACTAATTTGAGCATGTCAAAATTTTTCTGCTTGGGATCCTCTGCATTCTTCCTTGAAGCTTGTAGCCTACTATTTTGACTCGAAGTGGCGGGAAAGGCGCTTTCCTATTCTTAGGTTGGTGTTCGGTTTATTTATTCATCAAGTAACCGTGCTGTGAGGTTAGGCAATGTCTGTCTACCTTCCTCCATGGAAAACCATGTATGACAAAAGTTCCAATATCCAAACGGCAGAGTGCAAAGAATTTTTGTAATGACGGCAGTATCGTACAAAGTTACTCTGGTTTCTTTTAGCTGTGTTGCCAAATTCTCGACTTTGGCCACGTGTTGTGCCACCAAATCATTAGGATTAATTTTCAACTGATGAAAATGATCGAGAATGACCATTTTACCGAATTATGATTTTTGTTGGTACACTGAGTCCAATTTATCAAGAATTTATTTCGAAGTTGTGCAGCTCTCAACTAGGGCTATCTGTGAAATTTACATCGTTGCAGTTAGCGTAACAATGCGTTATTCTTAGACCACTGTGTGAATTTTTGAGAATTTTATACACAAGGTTTTAACTCACTCCCAGAAGCGACACTAAGCACGTATTTTGCTTTGAGCTCATATACCATTTGAAATTTCCACTGCTGATAATTTTTCCCATAGAATTTGAAAATTGATGCAACGTCAATCCTGTTCGACATTATTCAGATCTTTATATATATATATCAGTCGCGTCTTTAGGTTACGAAAACTGTTGAAGAAAACTTATTTATTTCGCGGAGCGAATTCCTAAGAATGAGGTTATTTCACACACAGTAGGGCATAAACTGGGCCCATAACCTATTGAATAATACTCAGTTCTATTGAATATATAAAGATGTTTAAATTAATCGCTAAATAATATAGTATTACATATAATGGCAGAAGGCGTGAACTACTCAACACCGAAGCGGCGCACAAGCACTGCGCACAGGCAATGTATCAAGGCTGTAGCCGGGGGGGAGGGGTTTGTGGGCTCAAACCCCCCGCGGAATTTTATGGACAAAATATATATGGCTTTATTTATGGTTCAAACAATATCAAAATTAAGATACAAATACAAATTAGGAGGCTGCGTTACCATAAAAAGCACTTCAGAGATATTCTAGAAGAGTTCAATATTTAGAAATTTTCCTAGACTTCGGCATTTTGGGGGCTATTTTACCATAAAAAAAATCACTTCACAGAGTTTCCAAAAGTGTTTAATATTTAGAAATTTTCCAAGCCTTCGGCATTTTGGGAGTTAATTTACTATATAAAACATTTCACAGAGCTTCAAAAAGTGTTTAATATTGAGACATTTTCCAATTCTTCGGCAGCTAAGGGGTTATTTTACCATGGAAAAAAAATCACTTCAGAGAGTATATAGAACTGTTTATCATATTGGTTGGCTACGGCCTTTCAATGTATAGTTAGGTCAGAGCAATAATAGAATATACAATTGGCATGAAAATTATTCCCAATAAGTACATAAGCGTATATACTGAACAGGTGATAAAAAAAAGATAAAAAAATAGATATATTAAATTAAATCAAAAGAAAAGTAAGAGAGACTCTTTGAAACAAGAATGGCAACAAAAAAAATATTCCCAGGTCAGTACTTATTTATGTACGGTATTTTATTTTACTTCTATTAAATAATTCAAGGTATGTTTAATTTGTTTATTTAGCCTAATTTAAAATATGATATTTTTATATAAAGTCTTAATCCATATATTTAAGTTATTATATTTTAATTTTTATTATTATTTTTTTTTTTTGCTATACTCCCAAGCCTACCAAGATACTTCAGAAAACCATAAACTCAAGACCAATCTAACGCAATCAATTATTAAAAGTTAATCAATCATTCTTAATGTCAGTAAATAAAAATTCAATCTCATCTTTTAAAAATTAACACTTGTTAATATTTTCACTTAAGGAAAGTTTATTTAAACACAATAACAATAAAGCATGAAGAAAGATATATTTATTACAATGACAAAGTATTCTTTCACTTTAAAAATAAAGCAAAACAGCTTATAATATAATTACATTCACAAGTGGACTAACTCATTTCACAAATATGAATAGCGAGTGAATAATTTAATCATTGGATTAAATAAACTGTATTATTACAATTTGTACAGTCAAAGTTCATTTGAAGCATCTAGATGAATGTAGTAGTACTGGCATAAATTAGACAAATTAAAATATAATTAATACTGAATACTGATTAGGAATTAGTAAAAAAAATGCAGTCACACAAGGAATAAAATATTGAACTGTCTGTTATTATCACAAACAACTTGTTCACATTTTGGTTTGTGACATTAAACGCTATACTTATAAATTTTTATGATAATAATATTTATCAATATTTCCTATTTTGGAGTTAATTATCAATCCTTTTAAGTAGGAGTCTGCGAAATCCACTTTTTCAAGTCACAACGAATTAGAGAGGAATATATTAAATACTATCGATTCTGAATTTAATCTTTTTATTATTGGTTCTTTAACGCTTTCTGTGATGTTGCTAAATTAGTTTAGCTTTATATGTACTTTTATCATAGTCAACTATACTTTTTATTTAACACATCGTTACATTTAAACACAACTTGCTAGTTCACTGCTCACAAACACAATTATGACCATCATATTTTTGTACATGACATAGATTATAGATATAACAGCACTGCTCAAGGCATTAAAGTTAAGGTCTAATCACTGAACATCCCCATATCTCCCCCTTCCTGTATTCCCTCAGATTGGTGAGTAACTGAGTCTCCTAGGCGGTCGAATGGGCCGTCGTGGTTTTCTTCTGCAGCCTCATGTTGTCTTGCTCCTGTCTCCCTATTCCTGTCTTTTGGATTTGACTGCTGTGGACCTCCTAATGTCCATGAAGAGTCCCCTTGCATGTCTTGTCCTGTTCCTCCTTATGAATAGGAGAATCAGGCGGGTATGGTGTGGCCCAACGGGAATCTTTGGGATATGATGTGTTCTGACTGCTACAAGGTAATGCAGCAATAATTTGGCTCAAATGAAGTTTCACTATATCTCCTGAGCCTAACTTCACTAAGTATAATCTTTCACCCAACCTCTTGTGAATTACAGTGTTTTCCCAAATAACTTTGTTTTGTTTAGAAACTTCGACCAAAACAATTTCCTTTACATTAAAATTGCTTTTCCTTCTTCCAGAATATCCTCGCTGTATGCCTTGCTTATAGGATACATGGGCCCTTATTTCCTCCATGCTTTGGTTGTTTTAACCATCCATTCTATTGTTTATGACATCCAACGGTGTTCACAAAGCTCTACCCACCATCAACACTGCTGGGGTCACCCCAGTGGTTGGCTGAGGGTTGTTCCTTTAATACATTAGAAACTCTGTCAAGGCCATATGAACATCTTTTCTAGCAAGAATGGCCCTCTTGATGGCTCGTTTAAGCTGGCAAACACCATTTTTCGTTTGACCATTGGTTTGTGGGAAATGTGGTGCACTTGAGCGATCTCTTCTGCAATGTAAGTCACAAAAATCAGTATATACTTTTGAAGGAACAAGTTGACTGCCATTATCTGATACCATAAGTTCTGGTAATCCAAATCGAGCAAATTGTGGCTATTGAAGTTATTGAAAACATTTGGCAAATTTATAGCCACTTATAATGAGCGTCGATTATCATCAAATAGGTTTTGCCATTTAAGGGCCCCAAAAAATTCAAGTGTATACGGCTCCAAAGCTATTCTGGCTATGGCCATGGAATAAGCTTACACCTGTCAGGGGAACCTTGTACTTTCTGGCATTAACAACAGCCTAAAACCAAATTATCAATTTATTGCAAAGTCCTGGCCCCCAAAAGTATTAGGTTCGGATTATAGTGTTCCAAAACAGGGGTTGAGGTGAGTGCACTTTTAATTTGACTAAACGCATGATTACATTCCCAGGTCCACTTCCATTGAACCCCCTTTTTAAGCAGTTCATATAACGGATTTAAGATAATAGAATCCCCCTTCAAGAATCTCCTGTAATATTCTACCATACCTAGAAATTATTTTAATTCACTGACTGATTTTGGTGTTTCTGCCTTTAGTAACTACTGGTTTGACCAGATTTTGGTCTAATTTCAATCCATCTTTCCCAACTGTATAGCCTAATATTTTTTTCAGGTTGTTGAAACATACACTTGGTTATATTAGCAGTTAATTCACATTCCCTGAGCCTAGACAGTACCATATTCAACCTTTCATTATATTCCTCTATTGTAAGACCCCCCTACCACAATGTCATCTTGCCAAACCACTACTCCTTCAATGCCTGCTACAACAGCTTACATGTTATGCGGAAGTCATGTCTACTTCTAAACATGGGTTAAGCGTTACTTTGTAGTCAACACATAATCTGACCGCACCATAAGGTTTAATTAAAGGTACTATTGGTGTCCCTTATTTACTAAACTAATTGATTGGAGATATAACACCTGCATCTTGAAGCCTCTTAAGTTCTATCTCTACAGTAGGTTTTAAAGAAAATGGAATGTTTCTTGGATTGAAAAACTTTGGTTCTGCCCCTGGCTTCAACTAAAGAGAAATTTTTGCCTTATTAAAGGTGTCTAATTTTTCGGTAAACACCTCTGGGTAGATCTGAAAGATTTTATTTTTAAGGTCAACACGTGGCATCATTAATTGGTTCACTTGACTGAACTTTAACCCAAAAACATTTATGAAGTCTCTCGCTAATAAAAGAGGGCCCCCATTAGGTATTACATGGAAATCTATATGTTTTACCTACCCCTTAAAAGGAACCGGAAGTGAACATCTGCCCACTGGAATTATTTGCAGCTCTTCAGTGTAGAATTTAACTATCTCATTTTTCTTTACAATTCGTAAATCCTGTAAAAGTTTCTTGTATAACCTTTCTGCAGTGGCGGCTCGTTCTAAAGGGCACAAGGGCACGTTCCCTCCCACCCAAACACCAAGTTATTCATACAAATAATTATAAGCTACAATAATAATATTTAAGCTATACAAACAAGGGAAATATTGAAATTAAAAAAAACTTTTTCTAGTTTTTCTTAAAATAATTATTACAATTAAATTTGCTGCGTGAGAACCTCCAAACGAAGCAACTATCTTCCCTAACGGGGCAAAGAATGTAATGTTCCCCAAGTCAAGGCAGCTAAGGATAAGGAGAGGGAAGGGATGGGATGCTCGAACAGCTCTGCACAAGTATAAAAATGCAGCGCTATTTGAGTGCGAGTAGTGATGGGCATAATCGAATGATTTCAAGAATCGAATAGTCATTCGATTCTTTGAAAAATAATTGAATGAATCGAAAGAATCATTCGAATGATTTTGAGAAGTAGTAACGAGTCGGTAATAATCGGATGT
This sequence comes from Timema californicum, assembly GCA_902141385.1. Taxonomy (NCBI): domain Eukaryota; kingdom Metazoa; phylum Arthropoda; class Insecta; order Phasmatodea; family Timematidae; genus Timema; species Timema californicum. The sequence goes on from CABFOW010003367.1 coordinate 9,114, forward strand.
TAGCTACTTCTAAATAAAAAAAGTAGTTACTAGTTGGTCGTTTTACTTTGTGCTACTATTCTCTTCACCCTGCTGTCGGATATTCCAACACGCATTCCTTTGCGTTTGTAGCTTATCAACACTTTTCGATTTTTGTATTTAGTTTCTTGTCAAAGACAAGGTACAGCCACAAGAAAATACTATACAGTGAACGCATTAGCCATATAAGTAACTCGCAATTAATATAAATACTTTTGCGTACGATTAATAATAATATAACGAACATGCGTTTCCTTTTGTATTTAAAAGAGTCGAAATAATTGACCCTTTAATATTGCCTAAACATAAAAAAAGCTTATAATCCTATTTATATATCGGGTAAGTGATAAAATACTTTCGATTTGAATATCTGAATCAATTATATGCCCCTTGAAAGCTTCACTTGAAATCAAAACACACAATTAGTCAATTACTACTCGACAAACGACGACGTAAGTTTCATGGATAATGATATTTTGTGTTATAAGAATGTACAATTATTTCAATGAATAAAATTATAATATTACCTGAATATTATGGCCGTGCAATGTTTTATTAAATACATAAAAAGTATATACGGTACTTACCCTGGTGGAAAAGCACAGGAGTATACCATAATAAATCAAGGAAAACCATAGTTAGTTTCGTATGGTTCTTTAAGGTCCCAGGAAAACCAAAGAAATCTAGAACATTACTCATGTGTGGGCTGCTATGGATTTGTCAAGTTCTCCCAGGGACAGAGTATACCAATGGGAACCAGACATTGTCTGGAACACTTTGGGTCTGTGTTTCTTGATGGTATGTGCCAAACCATTGCAATCCAGACCTGGTCTGGAGTGCTCCATGTCTATGGTTATATATGGTTTTCCTTGGGACAGAACAAATCAATGCAAACCCGACATTGTCTGGAACGCTCTAGATCTGAGGCTTTGTCTGGTTTTCTTTGGGACAGAACCAACCAAAGCGAACCAGACTTTGTCTGTAACACTTCGGTTATGTGGTTTGGTTTGGTTCTATTTGGGACCGATCAAACCAATGCAAAACAGACTTAGCTATGGTATTAACTGGTTTGCTGGGGGATAGGAGGAACCAAAGCCATCTAGACTTTGTCAAGAACACTCTTTATTTGTGGTTTAGTCTGGTTTTCTTTGTGACAAAACAAACCAATGCAAACCGTACATTTTCTGGGTCAATTTATAGCTGTGGTTTGGTCTGTTTTCTTTGGGGACAGAACAAACCGATGCAAATCAAACGTTGCCTGGAACAGTCTTGATCTGTGTTTTGGTTTGGGTTTCTTTGGGACAGGAGAAACCAGTGCAAACCAAACTTTGTCTGGAACACTCTTGATCTGTGGTTTGGTCTGGGTTTCTTTGGGGTAGAACAAACCAGTACAAATCAGACGTTGCCTGGAACAGTCTTGATCTGTGTTTTGGTTTGGGTTTCTTTGGGACAGAAGAAACCAGTGCAAATCAAACTTTGTCTGAAACACTCTTGATCTGTGGTTTGGTCTGGGTTTCTTTGGGACAGAACAAACCAGTACAAACCAAACTTTGTCTGAAACACTCTTGATCTGTGGTTTGGTCTGGGTTTCTTTGGGACAGAACAAACCAGTGCAAACCAGACTTTATATGGAACACCCTTGATCTGTGATTTGGTCTGGTTTCTTATGAGGAAAAACAAACAAATACAACAAATAAACTTTGTCTGGAGCATTCCAGCTATTTAGTTTGGTCTGTTTTTATTTGGGACTGGACTAACCAACGCCAACCATATTTTGCCCTGAACTCTCCAGGTATGTGGTTTTGTCTGGTTCTCTTTGGGATGGGCCAAACCAATGGGGACCAGACTTAGTGTGGAATAATCCAGGTCTGTGGTTATTTTAGGGTTCTTTTTACGGCATAACCAAAAAGTATTTGTCTGGAACACTCTGGGTATGTGGTTTGGTATGGTTCTCTTTAAGATGGGTCAAACCAATACAAACCAGACTTTGTCTGGGACACTCCGGGTCTGTAGTTTGGTATGGTTCTCTTTCAGATGGGCCAAATCAATGGAAACCAGACTTTGTCTGGGACACTCAGGGTATTTGTTTTGGTCTGGTTCTTTTTAAGATGGGCCAAACCAATGCAAACCAGACTTTATATGGAACATTCCGGGTCTGTGGCTTATTCTGATTTTCTTTGGGATGGAAAAAGCCAATACAAACTAGACCTTGTCTGTAAAACTTTGTGACTGGTTTGTACCGGTTCTCTCTGGGACGAAACAAAAAACATTTGTCAATTACGCATTGTCTGGAACACTCTGGGACTGTGATATTTTCTTATTATCATTGGGACGGAACAAACCAGTGCAAACCATACTTTGCTTGAAACACTCTGAGATTTTTTTTCTAGTTTGCTCTGGAATGGGCCAAACCAATACAAACCAGACTTGGTTTGAAAAACACTGGGACTATGATTTGGTCTGGTTTTCTTTGAGGCCGAACAAACCAATGCAGACTAGATTTTGTCTGAAACATTCTGGTACTGTGGATTAGTCTGGTTCTCTTTGGGATGGAACTAACTTATACGAACCAGACTTTGTCTGTAACACTTTGGTTCTGTGGTTTATTCTGGTTCTCTTAGGTACTGAACTAAATAATGGAAACCAAACTTTGTTTGGAACACTCTGGGACTGTAGTGTTAATGGTTCTCTCTGCAACAGGTCAAACAAATTCGAACCAGACTTTATCTAGTAAACTCTGGGACCGTATTTTTTCTGATTTTCTCTGGGACGGGCCACACAATTAATACAAACCATGATTTGTCTGCAATTGTAATTTTTTTCAGTTTATCTCTGAGACAGGCCAAACCAATACGAATCAAACTTTGTCTGGAACACTCTGGGTGTGTGGTTTAGTCTGGTTCTCCCTGGGACGATCCAAACCAATACGAAAACGACTTGGTCTGGAACACTCTGTGGCTATGGTTTGTTCTGGTTCTCTCTGGGACAGCCCAAACCAACACGAGCCAGGCTCTGTCTGGAAACCTCTGGAACTGTAATTTATTTTCTGGTTTTCTCTAGGCCGGCCAAACCAATACGAACCAGACTAATTTATGAGTGCCTTTAATATTGAAAGGTGTGAAGGCTTGTGGTTTTTTTTACTAATCTAATAGGAACTTAAAGCAGAGAAATGTTGCTTACATAGGCCTACCCATTATATTTGTGTGGATTGCTTGTCTAACACTAGAAAACCACGCTTATTACGTCCTATTGATGCTTAATGTGATAACAAAACTCAAAAAATACTTTTTATTCTTAATTATAGGTTTTAATGTGTCTTCATTTTCCTGACATGTTTCCCAAGGTGTTAACCTCCATTTAGTAGTCCTTGGAATAGCCTTGCCTGGTCTATAATTTGGTTCCAAATATTGCTTTCTTTTAAGAGACTTCCCAATAATTAATAAATATTTGGACACACGGTTATTGGATGAACGTGATAACCTACTACAACATTCAGAATAAATATCACTCACGAAAAGCTATTGATATTAATAAGTGTGTACAAGCTTCAAAGAATCAAATTTAGGTAGGCGCATATCTTATATAAGATTAAGAGAATACGCGAAAGCAGAAAATGAAAATAATCATACCAAGCACACAGCCAATATGATTAAAGCTCAAACAAAACATAATAATGAAGTACAACCATGAAAGGAGGGGACACAGAACAAAATTAATATTATTGAGTAATTTAATTATTACAATATATTCAATTTTACATTAATATAAAAGATATAAAAAAACCCATTTAATTATATATTATTAAATGATAGTTGAAAAAAGCTCATTTTGGACACTTTTTCAGTGATGTTGGTATGACTGTTTCCTCAAAAGTTGACGCCTTAAGCGTTATGAATTTCTCAACATCAACGATCTTTTGTCAGCTGACAGAAGAATTCCACAACCATACAAAAGTTTATTCTAGGGTTTTGTATCCTTACTATAATTTTGGACTGAGTAAGTTATTCGTAAGAGAAAGAAGTACACATGATGGTAATAGATATAATTTGCCATTAGAACATGCTTCAGCCTAGCACTGCCATTATCTGTTTGAGAGTCCCGGAAACGGAAATGAAAAAAGAGAGCAAAGAATAACAAAACTCACAGCCTTCTGGCTGACTACATAACACTCTCCCACGCATAATTAACTTATTATTGATTGCCAGTGCTGGCATATAGAGTACAAGAGTAACAATAAGTCTTAGGTAGCATTAATAGTCTTGATCTCAATCAAGTACAGTGAGCGAGAAAAGAACACAATCAAAGTTCTGACTGATGCGAAACATAGACAAAGTCCGGCATTGGGGTTTGTTGACCTGACGTCCAAAGCGAGTTGTTACTTGGGTGGCCCCGGGCCAGGGCCGTAGTGAGGGTGGGGGGCAGCAGGGGCAGCCGCCCCGGGCGCCGGGCTCAAGGGGCGCCATCAAGATATAGATTTTTAAAATATAAAATGTAAGATTGCGAAATTTATTCGAACGTGCAGTTAAAAAGACGTATACAATTCTCCTTAAAGAATAAAAATGGTGACTTGATGAAACTTCCATCATCCGAACACAAAATGTTTGTATAGATTTGTCTTGGGTGACACTGACAGTAAATTCTACTATGAATATGTGACGAACGAAGGACAAACATTCTAAGCGAGGGGGAGATAGCCAAGCGGAAGTAATTAGGGGCTGTAACTTGACTGTCTGCTTAGGAATGTGGTCTCTTTGTTTTGGCACCTGCGAAGGGGGGTAGCAAGTAAGACAAGCTGCCAGTGAACAGTTAGTGTGCGGTACGCGCAGTGTTTCGTGCCAAGGGAGGGCAGCAGGGGCGGAAGTAAAACGACCGAACGTGAAAGGAGCCGTGCAGAGAACGGCCCGAACGGGGAACGGAACGTAATTAACATTTATCTGAGAAGCGTGTGACAGTATAAATTTTAAATGTGAAATTTGCTCGTTGCCGTGACACTGTAAATGACATTTATTTGATTAGCATTGTTTGTAAATTTGTATGACTTTATTGATTAATTTGCGTGTGAATTATTACACTGTGCCACGTGTGTGTGTGTCGAAATGGGGCCTACAAAGTTGTCGGGAGCACAAGGCAGAAAACGGAAAAAACAACAAGAGGCTGATAACATAGTCCAAGCCAAGCAGTGGCAAAAACTGGGTTGGGTAAAGAAGGTGGATCTCTCAACCGCTGCTCTACCACTACAGCAAGGTATTGAAAGTAGGCCATCTACATCAACATTTTTAGAAAATGAAAACTTTACCAAAGTAACTAAGCATGTAACTGGTAGTGTAAATGTACATTCAGAGGGTTCTAGAACAAATCTTAACCAGTCCTTTCCAACATTTACTCCTTATGAAGATGTACAGGAACAGGATTTGGAAAATGAACCAACCAAAATTCAACTAAATTTTAATGATCCCACAACATGGTCTGATTTGAATGACCATATGAGAAGCTTATTAGTTGAACATGGTCCAGAACAAAATAAAACCGGTAATTTTCTTTTATCAATTAATTCAGAAAAAAGGCATTTTACGGGAAGTTGGTTCCATAAAAAACTTTTGAACGGAGAAAGTGTAGAGCGAAACTGGCTAATTTACAGTGAAGAAAAAAATCTATTTACTGTTTTCCCTGCATGCTATTTGGAAAGCATTCTAATTCATGCTTGGCAAATCCAAAAGTAGGATTTTCTGACTGGAAAAAATTACACCCTCGAATTCCAGAGCATGAAAATTCTGTAGAACACCGTGAATGCTATGTTACATGGAAAAACTTTGAAAAAAGGATTAAAGAGGGCAGTACAATTGATACTGAACTACAGGAAATTATCATAAAAGAAAAAGAGAAATGGCGGCACATTCTCAAAATTATTGTTGATTGTATTTTGTTTTGTGCAGTCAACAACTTGGCTTTTCGAGGTTCAAGTACAAATATACGCGATGCCAATAATTGTGGTATTTTTTTAAATTTGCTAGAGTTTGTTTCTCATTATGATAAACAGCTAAAAGAGCATATTACCTTAAGCAAAGAAAAAAAAGGAATTACAAATTACTTTTCTCCAACAATTCAAAACGAGTTCATCAATTTAATAGGTGACACTGTACGCCAAGAAATATTAAAATACATAAGAGAGGCAAAATATTTCTCAATTTCATTTGATTGTACACCAGATGTAGCCCATCATGAACAAATGTGCCAGATTATTAGGTACGTGAAAGTTTCAGAGGGTGTTTGCTCTATTGAAGAAAGTTTTATTGATTTCATAAAAACTAGTAAAACGACTGGAGCTGGTTTAACTGAAGAGATTCTACAAAAAGTAGAAGCCGATGAACTTGATATTCAAAATTGCCGAGGGCAAACATACGATAATGGTTCAAATATGGCTGGGAAGTATTCAGGAGTCCAGGCCCGTATACAAACAATTAACAGCCATGCACGTTTTATGCCATGTGCTGCTCATTCATTGAATTTGGTTGGTGTTCACGCTGCTGGAGTTTCTCCAGATGCTATCACATTTTTTGGAACAGTACAAGAACTGTACAAATTGTTTGCTTTCAGTGTCAAAAGATGGGAAATATTATCAAACAAACTTTCTACCACTCTCAAGCGTCACTGTGATACAAGATGGGCATCCAAATATTCTGCTGTTCATGCACTTTATTCACAGCTTGATAAAGTCGTCGAGGCCTTAGAGGAAATTTCTAACAACCCTCAATTCCATGACTGTTTATCAGTGGTTAAAAGTCTTCTTAAACAAATTAATTTTAAGTTTGTTTGTTACTCTGTTATGTGGGACAAAATACTAAATCAGATCTCCCGCGTGAATGAACAGCTACAGCACAAAGATATGACCGTGGACCGTGCAGTTAGTCACTTGACTGGATTGAAAGATGCCTTACAAGATATCCGAGACACAGGGATTGATGTTATACTGGATGAAGCATCGAACATCTGTGCTGCAACATCTCTTGGAATTGACTGCTTTTTCGAGGAGAAAAGAGTAAAGAAGAGGAAAAGACTAACTTTGGAAGAAAGTGAGGACACTGTTTTGACAGGAAAGCAAAGGTTCAGTATGGACTTTCATGTTATTTTGGACAAAGTCTTAGAACAAATGGAATGGCGTTTTAAATGTTTTAGTGAAGTGTTGGATGACTTTAATTTTTTAACGGGCAAGTCCTTGCATTCTATGACTGTAGAAAATTTAAAAGCTAATGCAAAACGCTTAGCAAATAAATATGATAAGGATCTGGATACTTCTGAAATAGAGGGGGAAATAGCTAGTTTTAAGTTTCAGGCCAGTTCTTTATTTGAAAAAAGTAAGGATCTTTCAAAAGCAACGTCTCTTGACCTATTAAATTTAATCCACAAAATGTCTATAGCCACATCTTATCCAAACTTAGTAATTGCTTTCAGATTATTTTTAACATTGCCAGTTACTAATGCATCTGGTGAACGAGGTTTTAGTAAGCTGAAAATAATAAAAAATTACTTAAGGTCATCAATGGGTCAAGACAGGTTAACACACTTGGCAATTCTATCAATAGAAAAAGATATTGCTAAAAATATTAATTACGATGAAATAGTCAATGATTTTGCTGCTGTTAAAGCTAGAAAGGTGAAACTGTAAGTATAAAATAACTCTGTTAATATTTTAACAATAATGTTACTTCTACATTTTTCATAAGTAATTGAGCTAGCAATTAATAATAAACAAAAAGTATTCTTCATTCAATTCAAACTATTTACAATTTTTTTATTTACTACAGCATGTATTTAAGCTCATATAATCAGCACAGACTATTGAATAAGATTATCTATATAAGTTAATTTTTAATAAAAAGAATATTCAATTATAATAAATATTTACTGAATTTTTTTTGCTACTATTTAATAGAATTAGAAAATTATAAACGGGACAATAATTGCAAGACACATTAGTAATAGCAAGATTTTTGTTATACAGCTATTGTATTACATCTGAAACAGGTATACAATACGATGACACCATCAACTGCTCCGTTATGACTGGGCGGAAATGGGGTGGCTGCGGTGAGGGGGCGCCAATGTTACTGTTTGCCCCGGGCGCCAATTACTCTAGCTACGGCCCTGCCCCGGGCGATGAGTTTAACAAGGCTGCTCGGGGGGCAGACACTCGGAGACGTTGCATCAGGTCTCACAGGGGTGTGAGCTGGAGCCATCACGCTGGGAGCCTAACGAAGGGCCTCTGGAGTGGAATCCATGGAGGGATCCGGAGCTGGAGATGCTGAGAGGGAGCAATCAGCAACTGGAGGTGGCTGAATTAGAGGGCCCGATGTAGGTCCATCAGATGCAAGAGTAGGCCCAGGTGCTGGCATGGCCTGATTGACCATTTCCCATGAAAACTCTACTGGAAAAGCCTTGGGTTCCTGGAGGCGTAGATGAGATGTTGAAATTTGTTTAGAGCGTCCACCAACAATCACTAGATATGAGACAGTTGAGACTCTATGCTGAATTTCACCTGGAACCACCTTGAGTTTGCGATGAGTGATAGAGCGCACCCATACTAGGTCACCTGGGGAGAAATGTATGACCTTGGAAGATTGTGAAGCAGTGAATTTTGCCTGAGCCTCCTTCACTCTTTGCTTGAGAACCATGGATGGGTGGAGATGTGAAAGCTTTATGCGGGGTTTTAGCCCTAAAAATACTTCAGCTGGTGTAACCTTAGTTAAGGTGTGAGGCATGTTGTGATATGCCAAAAGAAAGGCGTCTACTTATGATGAAGGGTTCTGGATTTAGTAGAAACATCAAACAACTGTTTCATGAGAGTTGTCTTGGTGGTCTTAACGACAATTTCGGCCAAACCGTTAGATTGGGGGTGGTAAACATGTAACATTACGTCGTATAATGTTACAATTGGACCACGCCCCATACTGACGTAAATAGATGTGTCGCATCAAATCATACTACCCGCTCCAATATATTCAATTAAATTTAGGATCCCTACAATAGTATTTTTCGCTGTTGTAGTTCTTGTAGGCTAAGAAGACATACTATAACAATGCTGGACAATATGTTTCACGACTCAATCCAAATCAATGTAATAATCTGTTCAAGTACTTACAATATGAATCTGCTTTCAATAGAATCCTGCTAGGCTGAACGACGCACGGGAATTCAAAACCAGCGACTGGGGCAAGAAAGTCCGGTGTATCAAAAACACTCGTCCCGACGCTTAAAATGGACTAGCAAGTAATGAGGGATGAACTACCACCGCCTGCTAGAGGATACTTACGTAGCTGACCTCTGACGGATGGAAGAAGAACCTCCTTCAAAACATCGGGTGATTGGAAATGTTGCTGATTTTCCGATGGAACAACTATCAACAACATCAACAAAGTTCTACGTGACTTTTTGCAGGCATCATGACGTCACCGCGTGTGTTTTTGTATCTCCTCATAACAACGAAATCCCTATATAATGGCTGTGCAAGCGTGCAATAATTGACTATTCTACGATCAACGATCGACGACAGACCATTGTCATGGACCTGGACAATGGCTGGAGAAATACTTGTAAAATGTATCAAAATCGTCGCTTAGACGAGTGGAGTTATGAACTCTAACTTCTTGATCAACTATAAACTTTTTACATATAATATTCTGTTTCAAAATCTAACGTATTTATAATTTAATCGTCAATTTATTTTAAATACTCTATCTTTAAAATGTCGCCGCTCGGGCGCTGGACTTGTACTTATGTATTTATTCTCGTAAATATCCTCAGTTACGTGCTAATTAGAAGTTGACATGTTAATATTTAATTGTTTGGAATTGTAGAGTATTCCCGTTTTTTTTAAGTAACTTTTCATATTTGAAATTATGGTTTGAATTAACGTAACGTGAAGTAACTTTTTATTGGAATTTGAATTAGGATAACTTTAATCTTTTGTAACGTAAGTTCTGTTTGAACAGCTAAAGTTTTGTTTATTTGTGTGTCCCTTATTCTCAGTCAGATCGGATAGTCCCGTGGGAGTTTGGCTTAGGTCTGGTAGTCAAACCCTCACGTTTTGTAAACACTGTTGTGTGGTCGTCAAATTTAAATTACTTTATATTTATGATATCGTTTTCTGTGAATTACGAAACCTTTGGAACCATATCAAGGTGCCCATTAGGCCCTTATAATTTTGTATCGCATTTAAATATATACGCTGTGGTGTTGTCTCATATAGACTGATCAATCAATATAATGATGGATTTTATGTTTCCTTTTGTTAAAACACACTCACTCTGATTTTGGACTCATGTCCATGCGCGTCGGCTCCTAGCGAGGATTTTAAAACAAAACAAGAATAATGTAACTAATAGTAAAGTTAAGCCTTGCAGTTTTAAAAAAGATTTAAAAAAATCAATATTAACCATCTAAACAGTTATCACAAACAAACTGATTATAATTAATGCTATGCGAACATATTTTATGACACTACCGAAAGCACTTCATGCAACAAATCCACTTTTCTTCTTTTTTGTCTTTTGAGAAATGTTTCCCACAAAACAGACATTGAGCATCCTGATCACTGTCACTGTCATCTGTTAATGCAAAGTCAACATCGCACTCACTTTCACTTGAAGATTCAGGGAGTGGTGCTTTTAGACATCTCTTTGAGCTAGTTATTTTACTTTTAGAGGATGTAGCAGTTGACAGTGTAGATTGTCTGGGTTTTTTAATGCATTAAGCACAGCATTTTTATGAGGTTATCCTGTGACTAAGAAGGTTGCACTGCACCGAGAAGATGTTGCTTGTGGTGGAATAATGGGCATTTCTCTTATTTCTCGTGGACTAACAGCTTTGATTCCAGAAAAGGTAGATGGCAAAACCGCTGAGGGTTCAACTGATGTCAAAGAAGATGCATTATTGTTTTCATTTTGTTCTCCAGCGTCTTGCCAAGATTTAAGCTGGTCAATAAAATCAACATATTTGAAAATGTTGCCATTGAATGGGAAAATACCAGTTTTCCTAAAAACATTTACTGCACTTTTCATTGTTGAAGGCCTGACATAAGCCTCTTTAAATAATGAAACTATCTGCAAATTAGTTACAACTCTGCCTGAATGGTTACTTAGCCAATTTTCAATGGCTTGGGTGTAAAATGTTTTGAGTGTAAACATGAAAGCAACATCAAGCGGTTGTAGTTTTGCTGTTGAATGTGGTGGTAGGCAGACAATTGACACTACATTTTCATGTCCAAATTCAATGACTTCAATATTTCGTGTGTGCGAGTAATGGCCGTTAAGTATAAGATTAATAGGTTCTTCTTTGTTGGGTCTCACAGTGGCAACAAAATGTGCTAGCCATCTTGAAAATAAATATGCAGTATAAATATGCAGATTCGTGTACGGCTCCAATAGCACATGGTGGAGCTCCATCTAGCAGTTGAGCTTTCATTAACTTGTGAGGGAAAATCAACTATGGAGGAACATATTGCTCTGCTGCACACACGCAAGTGACAACAGTGACTAAAGTTCCTCTCTCAACAGATGACAACTAGTGGACTTCTTTTTTCCTTTCAAGGCTACCACTCTTTGACTCTTGTAGTGAACAATTGAAATCCCAATTTCATATACATTGAAAATTTCTGTAGGTAAGAAATTGATTTTTTTCCAATTAAATTTTCAAAATCGTAAAAAAAATTGAAATATTTTCATGGCTGAAACCTTGAATTCTCGCACGTGTTTGGGGTTTCCGTAATGCCAAATTAGAATGTCTTTGGAAAATAGACGGATCCATTTAAAACCGGCTTTCTTACTTGTTGAAAAGGGATGTTTTATATTGTTTCTAATGGCCAGCTGATATGCCATTCGTCTAAGGTCATTCATGGTTAATCAATTAAAACTAATTTCCATATCTAAACAGCAGGAAACTAATTGCTCTTCTAATGCATTGGGTAAAATAGGTTTTCGTCCAATTTCAGTAGTCACCAATGTTTCAGCTGAAATTTCATTTTGTTTTACATAATCTTTTAGTGTAGCTCTTGGGACTTTAAAAGCGTTCGCTGCAGCTTTATAGCCCATATATTTCCTCCGTACAGCATTAATGGCCTCAATCATGGATTTCTTATCCCAAGAATTTTGTGGTGCCATCTGGGAAAAAACAAAAATTACATAACAAGAAGTTAGGTACATAAAAATACATCTTAATTATTTGTTATTTCACTTTTATTTCATTAAAATGTTTAATTTTTTTAAATGTCTCTTCATTTAAAAAAGGTAGGTATTAATTTTATACAAATTAAATTAATGATATTTTTAATTAATTGTTTATTCTTTAACAAATTTAACATTTGTTTCTATATTTAGAATCTTAAACCGATTATGTCTTCAAAAATAAACATTTACATCAAAGATATATTTATAGTCTTCCAAATCTCGTTCCCGGGACAGAATTATGAACATTCTATGTTTTAACATGGCAAACTTTCTACTGAACCATATGAAGTTAAAACTACAGAAACATAAAAGGCTTGGAAATAGTCATCATACTTTTTAAATACAATGTTAGAATACTTAAGCTACTTACCTAGCACAGGAATTAAGATATGTTAAAGTTAACACTGTCATAACTCACTGTTTCACTACAAATATAATTGTTTGTAGCTGACAAAACAAAGGACGCTAACACTAGTAGTTTTTTACAAATTACTAGCGTTACATACCCGCACTAGAATGATGAGAGGATGAACTAAAACTAGCTTTTATAAATTTTGACCATTAAAAAAATGTGCATATTGACTATTGAGTCTAAAATGGATACAGATCATTGTTGTACAAACATTTCTCCTAAGAGGTTTAAGGAAAAATACCATAAAAATTAATTTGTAATTCATGTTTAAACATATCAAATTAATATAAAAATAAGAACAGGTAGGTTCTTATTAAAAATGGCAATAATTTTTCAAAATATTTATTTTTTCAATCAGCTACAGGTCTACTTAAAATAATCATTCTAAATTACTGTAGTGTGGATATTGAGCCTGGTATTGTTCATTAGTATTTGGCATGGTAAGATTGTGGTATTGAGTGTTACTAGAAGTGCCACTCGATGTGAAACTCAGACCTGGAGATGATGCTGCTGTAATATTTATTCCATAAGTACTTGATGAAATTTAGTTCGTACACGCAATTTCTGAATATTTTAAAAGTCTTTGAACAGTGGCAATAAGCTGACCAAAAAATTATAATCATCAGACTTTTGTTCGTCATTGTTAGCACAATCTTTTGCAAGTAGTTGCAATTTTCGCTCCTCTATTTCCACTAATTTTGCATTTACTTCACTTGTATTGTAGCTGGACCTTTTTCTTATATGTGAAATATTCGTTTGGTGTATATTTTTTTCTTGTAGTGCTAAAAGATTCTTGTAACTCTTCATTTGATAAATCATCGTTATTTGTCTCAGTTTGGTCACTAATTTGACGTTCAGTTTCCTTACTATCCTGATCATCTATTGACTGTGTATAGCGGAGGTTACTACTCATTTGTTTTGCATTAAGTTGATATTTTAGAAATAACAACATCTAGAAATAAGGTCAAGATGTTTTATAATTGCTACATTCATCCCCAGAACGAGAAATAGGAATTTTATACAGTTCTTTCCTGAACTGGTCCCTCAAATATTTCCATTTCATTCTAGCATTATTTCCTGAAAGAAAAAACAAAAGTGGTAAAATTTTAAAAAGGCTACTAAAACATAAATTATATAATAGTAAACAAAATGTATCAGTTATTGGGTGTATTAGGTATTAGGATGATAAAAATAATGACAAAAATGTTAAGAGATAAGTAAATCCTATTTCAGGTTCCTGGCCACTGTAAATTCCTTCAGATGTCTTTTATTTGAATTTCGAATGGGAAAATCAACTGTAGCATCAATAGTTCGAGATACTTGTGCTGCAATATGGGATGAACTTCAAGAACATTATATGCCAGTTCCAACAAGAGAACAATTACAAGTAAATGTAAAATAATTTTATACTCATTGGGATTTTCCAAACTGTTTTGGTGCAATTGACGGAAAACACTGTAAAATTAAGTGCCCAGATAATAGTGGGTCATTGTATTTTTGCTACAAAAAGCACTTTTCAATCGTGTTGCAAGCAGTTGCAGATGCATATGACAAATTTATTGTGATAGAAGTTAAAGGGGCAGGCAGACAAAGTGATGGAGGAACATTGACTGCATCTACGTTGCATAATTTACTTTAAAGCAATTCATTCAATGTTCCTGAACCACAGTGCTTCCCAGGTTCACTAATAGAATCACCTTGTGTATTAATTGTAGATGAAGCTTACCCATTGAAGACCTATCTTATGAGACCTTATCCTCAAACAAATTTGACACCAGAAAAAGTGCATATAATGAGAGATTATCTAGAGCACAAAAATGTGTAGAATGTGCTTTTGGAATACTTCGCGCTAAGTGGCGAATTTTAGCAAAATAAATAGAAACTAATGTGGATCTAGCTATATCAATCATAAAAGCAGCTTGTAGCTTGCATAATTTTGTAAGAACACTAGATGGCAACAGAGACCCACACTTTCAAGAATTCTCAACTATTGAAGAAGTAAGTGACCAACAAAAAGATGGTAATCAGTGTATACGCAGAAATAACAACAGTTCTACAGTACAAGCAAAAAATATTCGCACAGCATTTACTAATTATTTCAGAGACAATCCAATAATTAATAATATACAGTAACTAGGACTAGTATATTAATGTACTTAATTTTAATATAAGATAATAATGTACAGTTACCTATTACTTTAATATAGCCCTAATATTTTATTTTGTGTTGTCATGTGAGCCATCGAGTTATAGTAAATGTAGCTAGCTACTTTATATAATTTTAATTTAATAAATAAAAATAAATATATAAATAAAATGCGTAGTCCCAATAGTCCGATTATTATTAATATTAATACATTAGTATTTTAAAATACCCCTTTAATACAAATAAAAACATCAATTACATATAAATAATTTACAGTTATACTAGGATTTTTTTAAACTTAAAATTACTAAAATTATAAAAAGAGTTATTGAAATTAAATAAAGATTTACTTAAGATTGGCAAGACTATTTAAGTATTTCTGCTCTAAAAATAAAAGCAGTACTTACGAGTACAATTCAGCTTTTGAGTCACCTCATCCCACAGTTTGTCAAGCACTCCTCTGTTGTGATATTGAAGATTGGTCATCTGCCAAAGAGGAATTCTGCTGTGAACTTCAGAAATCAGTGTTTCGCAATCCATTTTCCTAAAATCACTTTACCATATTAAATAAAACTCGCATAAATTATAATGCAATCCACCCCAACCAGTCTCAAAACACAAAGTGAATTGTCCGCTCAGCAACCAGCTCCACTATACGCGCCTATCCCCTCTCTGCACCGCTGTCAGCTGCGCTCTCTGTGTGGCCGTCACCATTGCTCTTTGTGTGTTTGAATTGTAAGCTCTGCTCTGCTCTCCGCTTTCAGCTCCGCTACCAGTGTCGTGTGTCTCCATGGCCTAAGAACACTCACTGGGGCAAACAGACGCACTATAATAGGTGACCTACACAATATGACCAACTGCCGTCAACTACAATAAATCTACAAATATAGACACAAACAGTTCTACAACCAGACAGAAACGCATAAAAACGAACTTGTTGGAGGACTTGGACAGTACGACCCGATTGAACCCCGAAAACACAAACGACCCAGGCTGAAGTAGTTGAGCACTTATTATAATATTTCTATTGTCTATTATAACCAAATATCAAAATCAAAGAAAATATGAAAATTATAAAAGCCTTAATTTATAATCCTGGAAGAAAAACTAATAAAAACAACTAAAAACCCTAGATGTAACATTCCTAGAAGAATAAAAATGTACCATTAATTGAGAATCAACCAAACAAGAATGACAGCAGAGCTGCCAACCAGCTCATCCCCCCACCCAACTCATCCTTAAATCCAACCCTTAACCCAACCTTCATGCACAGCTTGCACATTTCATGCCATTACTACCTTTGTCATGGTTGGACGCCACTGGGATAACCAAATAGATTCTCTACTAGCCAGAGTATATTATTGGCGCCAGGGTTGGCCCTAGATGGGAAATGTAAATGTATCACCTCCATACCTAATCCCAAGAAAAGAAAATCCTACCAATTTCAATCCCATACTCGGACTTGACCAAACGACCGTCATAATTCACCCACAAAGCACCATACCTTAAACACACCTTCCCGTATCCCAAGAAAAAAACCCAACCTATACCTGAACCCCAGTGCTATCATTCATCTCACTACACTACCACTATCAACAACTGTAAGTTACATACAGCCACAATTCACTGGTTTAACCTAAGGGTAATTTTATTAATGATAAAAAGAGGTTAAGAGTAACGACTGTGACTCCATACTCGCACATAAAATCAGCCTTGTATTCCTTTACAGGCCAGGCGACTCAATGTCTATGATAAGTTCGGAATGGGCAACAGCTGAACGGCCAAAAGGTCACTCTTGGTACCAGTAGTGGACTGAACTCTTCTCTCATCATAAACGTAATGTAAGCATCAAATGTTGGGCTTATCCCGCTTAATCCTTCGTCGCCAGTCGTTATTATGGCTGTTATTGTAAAGTCAATTTTGTTTTAGCCGTATTAATTTTCACGCTGAAAATCTTTCCATTTAACTTTTCTGACATGAAGAATTTATTTAAAGAATAATAGTTTCTAGGCATCCTCCTTTATATGGTCTGCTAGTTGAAATTAGTTTTTGAGCTTCTCTCTTAATGAATTAAAGTTTTGGCTTTACCCTTTAAAAGTTAATAGTTTATTTTTCATATTAATTGTTTGAAATGCTTTTGTAAATAAAAGTTTCCGGCGTTCTCCTTTAAACGGTTTGTTAATTATTATTTGTTTTTGAGCTTCTTTTGTAATTGATTAAAGTTTGAGCTTCACCCTTTAAAAGTTTATAATTTATTGTTCATATTAAATGTATGAGATGCTTTTGTATACAGTATAATGGTTTCAGGCTTCTCCCTTTAAATGGGTTGTTATTAGTTTTTGAGATTGTCTTGATTTTGATTAAAGTTTGGGCCTCACTCTTTAAAAGTTTATAATGTTTTGTTCATACTAAATGTTCGAGGTGTTTTTGTAAATGATAGCTTCCAGGCTTTTCTCATTATATGGTTTGCTAATTGTTATTAGTTTTAGAATTTCTCAAATATTTATTAATTAAATAATTAATGCTATTACTTAGTGAATCGTTAGTAAGTCATAGAATTCAACTAGCTGACACTTCTGTAATTAAATTTAGATTATTTTTTTGTTAAATAAAGTATTTAAAAGTTTGGTATATTTGGTGCACTTATATTATAATTTGTAATTCCCTCCCTTTCTCAGCCTGTTGTATTTTGTATGAAATTTGTATCCAACTCGAGATTCGGGTTGTAGTTACACAGTAGAAATGGCATTTTAATATTTAGTCCAGACAAGGGTATATTCCCTGCTGGACCTGAATCAAGCGTACCACTAACTGATGCTAAGTAAGGTTCCTAAACCATACAGTGTGTTTATCATAAAAACGGGACTGTTCGATATGGTAGGGTATAAGTGTAGAGTCTCAAGTTTTATCAAGCTTACTAAACATAATATTTTCAGATATTCAATTTAATTTAATTTTTAATTACTTGGATGACTTGACAGTTTATTCTAACAGCCACGAAGCGCATCTGTTACATATACATGAAGTATTCACTAGACTTCGTAGGGCTAGTCTGACCATCAATCCATCCTGTAACAATGTTACACTAAAGAAGAAACACTGTATGATGGTCCGTAACATGGGGCTGTACTCACCACCTGCCTTGCTGAATGGGGCACTCCGGAGCTCACACCTAACAACACTCTTCACCGAGGGAGGTACAACGTGGACTGAAGCGAGGCCGAACTCAACACCCCGCTCGTGATGGTTGCCACGCCCACAATAAAGAAAGACTGATTTTGACCAGGGTAGTTTCCGGTTGTGAAATTTTCCTGGTATTTTCTATAGTTCTCAGTGTCGCCGTTTCCCCCACCTGAGCGCTGCTCACCTCCCTTCTTTTGTTTGTTATTCTCCACTCTGCTTCCCCCTCACTGTGAATTTGCTCGAAGTTTGTGTACTATAAAATGGCTTTTTCATATTTTTAATATAAATAGTAATATTTAATGACGTTTGGTCAACACATAATCTTCATATTTGTAATATTAAAAGTAATATTTAATGACGTTTGGTCAGCACATAATTTTCATATTTGTACTATTAATAGTAATATTTAATGACGTTTGAGCGATATATAATTTTCATATTTGTAATATTAAAAGTAATATTAAATAACGTTTGGCCAACACATAATTTTCATAATTGTAATATTAAAGCTAATACTAAATGACGTTTGGTCAAAAAATAATTTTCATATTTGCAGTACTAAAAGGAATCTTTGAAGACGTTAAATTGGTCAAATCTATATTGTTGTTGTTGAAACAATGATGTACTGCTTATGCTTGAGGATTAACTTATGTAAACAAATAATAAACAACCTGTTTTCTCTTGTGACTCCTTGGATATTATTTGGGCCAGCCTTCCAGGAACCTTTAGGATGTCACAATCCAAAATTCAGATAGCGGTAGTATAAATAGAATATCTTGGTCACACTAATTCATAAAATGAAATATCAATACATCCAGAGAATACAAGGCCAATCAAGGAATTCCCTATTCCTAACACCCAGAGTAAAACCATCTACATTTTGAGGGGAAATAGCCTTTTTCAGCAGATTTCTACAAAATTTGTGGGGATGTGTGCTTATTATTCGAGGTTTATTCCTTCTTTTTCGGAGTTAGCAGCCCCATTAAACCAGTTAAAGACGAAGGGTGTACAATTTGTCTGGGGAGTCGAACAAAAACCTACCTTTTATAAACTTAAGCAATTTTTGGTGTCCCCTAAGGTACTGAGAATGCCGGATTTTTCGCTTTCTTTTGAACTTAAGGTAGATGCTTCATCCTATGCCCTCGGAGACATCCTGTCTCAGCGATATCCTGAAGAGTTACTTCCGGTAGCTTTTGCGAGCAAATCTTTAAATGAGGCTCAGAAGAGGTACAGTCCGTATGAAAAGGAATGTCTTGCATGCATATTTAGAATTGAGAGGTTTTCAGATTATCTAGAACAACGCGAGTTCGTTTTGTATAAAGATAATAGTGCTTTATCTTGTATATTTAACCACCCTAAACAATTAGGAAAGATTGGCCGTTGTGTTTTAAGGTTGTCTCGATTCAAATTTACTACTGTACATGTCTCGGGGAAAGATAATTTAGTTGCTGATGTTTTATCATGTATCAATGAGGGAGTGTTCCTAATACTTGCTTGTATTAACCCTACTAACATAAATGTTATTAGTACTATCCCTGAATCATTTGTGTCCTTAAGACAACATCAACTGGACGACCCCTATTATAGGGATATTATTGATCGTTTGGATAAAGGCGATAATGTAGATCATTTTCTTATGCATAGAGATTTGCTATGCGTGCGGGGTAAGAACAACAAAGGTAGACAGATTTTTGTTCCTAATAAATTAAGGGATATGATCCATAGATATTTTCATAATTCCACCTTTGGAGGCCACGTGGAAATTTTCAAAACGCATCTTAAGATTGCACAGGAGTTTATTCAGCCCAGTATGCACCAGAATGTTAGACAGTGGATTAGGAAGTGTGATGGATGTTTAGGAACCAAGCCTCCACAGAACACTCGTTATGGGTTGCACGCTGCAGATGTCGCTCATAGCCCGTGGGATATTGTGTTTGTTGACTTCGTGGGACCCATCACTCGTTCTACCAATGGGAATACCTGTGTTCTTAATATTATTGATGAGGTTTCTAAGTTTGTTGTTATTATCCATCTTAGAAACATGAAAGGTTCAACTACCGTTAAAGTCTTGTGTGATAGTGTGTGGGCGATTTTTGGTGCTCCCAGAAAGATAGTAAGTGATAATGGACCCTGTTTTAGATCCAAGATTTTTCATGACAAGTGTTTTGCACGGGGAAGTAAACATGTAACTACTAGTCCTTACAACCCTGCCCCTAATCACTTAGAGAGATTTGATAGAAATTTAAATATTTCGTTGACCATTTATCATGGTAGCTCCCAGCCTCACTGGGACAAGGAGCTAAATTTTCTATCTCTTGCTTTCAACTTGGTTATTCATGAGTCTACAGAGGCCATCCCTTCATCTTTATTACTTGGCAGGGAATTGAGTCATCCCTTGTTGGCAATTTGGGACGTTGACCCTCTGGTTGGGGATTGTAGGACCTACTCTTATTATGAAAGCTGTAAGCTTGCCTTTCATAATTTGCGAAGATCCATGGCCAGGGTGGCCGCGGCTTACAAACGAGGTCGGTTGCCTGTAAATGTGTCTGTAAGTGACACGGTTATGTGCCGGAACTTCCAATTGAGTTCAGCTGCCGACAGGATCTCTGTAAAACTCACTCCAAAGTGGAGATGTTCATGGAGAATTAGATCATTCTTAACACTAGAACTCGTGGAGGTTGAGCAACAAAGTCGTCGGGCTCATGTAAGCCATTTAAAGAAGGTACCCTAAGTATTGTATATTTGTATATAGTAGATGTTATAAAATAACATAATTTGTAATGCTAACTATAATATTGTGTTGAAGTTTTCTACTATATCTAGTAGAAAAGGAAAATGTAGGTCATCTTTATTTGTAAAACGCATATTGAATATGTAAATTAAAATGTAGATGTAAAATCCAATATTCAGTGTTCACTATGAAGGATAAAAGTAAATTTTTGTGTATTTAATAGGGAGTAGACACACACATTGCTATGTATATGTATATAAATTATATCTAAATTAAATTAAAAGTAACATTAGAAAGATTCAGTTAGAATCTAGTGCTATTAGTAATTTTCTCCTGACGAGAATAGACATATTTGATCTATCATTATAAAAGTAGTTGCAGTTGCAAGATTCAGTTAGAATCAAAGAGATGTGAATGATTTTCTCCTGATGAGAACAATTTATTTGATCTATCGCCTAATGGCACCTTTATTATGACAAGGAAATAACTTTATAATTTTTACCCTGTTGGGGTTTTTTGTTTCAAATCTTTATTGTACGTGAATCTGAGATAATCTTGTGTATGCAATCTATCTGACTTTTCTTCTCCCCTCCCTTCCTTCGGCCTCAGCGCGCTGGAAAGGATGGTAATGGTCTTCTTCGGATCTCTGTTTTGTGCCATGAAAGAAGAGGACGAGCGTGTTCTGCGAACCAGATAACTTTGGTGTAGTTGCTGTTGCTAATTCCCAAGGGGCAAAATGTATCTCTGGATTTATCCTCGCCATAAACTGTTGACTCCCACCCTGAGAGCTTCCTTTCAAGTGTATGAGGGTTGTAGCATGTCAATTATGTAAAATTGACATCTACACCACGATCCTACATAAAGATACTAAATTATGATAATTATTATAGCGGAATCCAAAGAAGAGAATTAAAGTTGACATATTTAGGTATAACATGCTTCAACATCTACTTTCCATAACTGGATGGGCTCGGATACAATCACCATGCTTTCAAGGAAATTACGACGAGTTTGGCGGATACACCAGCATGGTAAATCTCACACACGTCCTCGCTGCATCACCCAATAGTTGAAATGGACAAGACCGGCTTGGAAGCAAAGTCACTAGCCTAGAGCGCTGCTGCCCTTGCGGCGTTCCTTGGGACTTCTGTCTTTTCCTTCCCCCCCTCTATTTCTTTTCCTTTCTCCCCTTGTTACCGTCTCTCCCATTTGTCTGTGTTTATGCTTTATTCCTGTTTGGTCAGAGAAATCGTATTTAATGAGTGCCGCTTGGATTCACTTATTGTACTTCACCACGTGGTATCAATTGTAGAAGGAATCGCCGCTCTATCATCTAGAGACGTATCAGCTCGCCATGAAGTTTGGATCGTGGGTCTCACCACGTCGTCGAGGGAAATCCTCTTCAACCTTCTAAGTATCAAGGCGTTATTAATAAGTCCATCAGACTTATGGGTCTAGTCTAACAGACTAGAATTTGTTTTCATGTCCTTCAGACTTAGTTTGTATAGTCGAGGCGACTATAATGTTTGTGATGTCCTTCAAATTTAGTCTTTATAGTCGATGTGACTATGTTTGTCCTGTCTTTCAGACTTAGTTCCTTTTTAGTCCTTATGACTAGTCTGTTTTCTCATGACACCGTTTTCAGTTTTTTAATATATGTATGGCTACAACCAGGTTGTCAGTCCTTTATCTTGGTTCCATTTGGGTCAATGTGTTGAATCATTCTTTTTGGCACGCTTTGTGTGTGGTAGTTTCCATAATGGGGTCCGCGCAGATAATACCTTTGCGTTTAGCCCGTCGTTGGCTCCTATTGACTAAGTATTAAAAGTTAGTGTGTTCCAAAATAATGTTGTACCCCAGGGAATGGGTTATTGTACAAAGATAATATTGATTGCTCTGGCAGTACCTTTTGGGAAAAGGACCAGTCATAGTACTATTTGGTGTTGACACCTGTTTGCTAGCCATCTACCAATATATTCAACAAACCTTTCTCATCTCATTCATTATACAATGTATCTTCAGGACTTTCTTAAGTCCCAATCAAGCTAGCTAGTACAAGTTAAATATATATAATAGTAACTCTAAACATATAGGATTTACAATTAACTTTCATTGGTAATTGGTAATAATTTCACTGTTGTCCCTTTTAGACCCTACTGACAGTAACCTGGCTCTTTCCCAGCTGTTTTGATAGTGAATAGGCTCTTCCAGTCTACTGCCTTTGACGCTATATAATACCCGAGCAGCTGTAAGGCAATCCTATAGTTTGGACTTGCTATATATCTACACATCTTGTATAAACTGTAAATTTTTCCAGGATTCACGATATGTTCACTTATTACCTTAACTTATATATTACACGTTCAAATGTCAACCAGCACTAATCTTGTTTAACTATTGTAATGTTATATCTCATATATGTTTTTCTATAATATTATTATTATTATTAGCACCGCGTCTTACTACCCGTTCGGGTTATACGCACTTACGCTAATGTGTAATGGTTGGGTGATTGTGAGATGAAATGGAGGACCTACAGTTTAACGTGGAATCCGAACCACGGTGGAGGTCTGGCATTCCCCACATTCACAAGATGTCTAGTCAGAGGTGAAGGAAGGGTTTGGTAATCAGATAAATCTTTGCCGGGACCGAGGATTGAACCCCGGCCGCCAGCATAGAAGTCTGACACCTTACCCCTAGACTACCAGGTCACCTTTTCTATAATAAATCTATTTATTGTTAACTTAATTATTTGTCTTCCGTATTGAATTATTCAGAACAACGAAATCTTTACAATCCGGATAAATACGTTATAGTGTAGCCGCTTCCTTATATAAAATGTGCTAGAGTAGGGTTGCGTTCAGATGGTCAGAAGAAGTAAATGCAGCCTTTGTTAAATTAAAAACTGCCTTAACAGAAGCACCTATTTTAAGAATGCAAGATTTAAAAAAAATATAATGTTACAAATTGATGCATCATCATCATCAGGATTAGGAGCAATGCTTGCCTAGAAATGGAAGGTCAAATGTTTCCAATAGCTGTAAGCAAGTAGGACCCAAACGAGCTTAACTACTAGGGGTGTGCGAAGCTTCAAAACTTTGATTTGGCTTCAAAACCAACATCAGCTTCAACTTCGCTTCGAAACTAATTCTGGCTTTGAAGCTTCGCCAATAAAAATAAATATTTTTATGTAAAAAATCTGAAGAAATTTAATTGCTTGCTGGGATAACTTGATTTATCAAAGTAACACGAAATATTACAAGCACTTGTGCAATAACAAATTTTATAAGCAATTTTTGTGCATAAAGTAATATAAATAACCAGACAATATTTTTTCAAGCATAAAACTAAAAGAAAATATTCAAACTTCGGTTCGGCTTCAAGAATATTTCATATATTCGAGTTCATTTCGAATTGAAAAAGTGGACTTCGCACACCTCTATTAACTACCCAACATGAGTTGAAAGCCCTTGCCATAATATTTACAACAACAAAAAATTCCACCAGTATCCAAGGACAAACCCATTTGAGTTATATAAACGACTCCACCGTGCCTTGGTTGCTTAGCGACCCATGTCAAATGGGCAAGATAGTGTGGTGAATCACACAGCGACAGGCATTTCAATTTAGTATGGTTCACATAAAGGATAAAGAGAATTCACTTGTGGACACACTTTCACATATGTTTGAACAAAATAGAGCGCCTCTATCCATCCCCTTCTCTAAACCATCTAAGGGCAATGAGTTCCAAAGGAAACATTTTAACTCAATTTCTAGTTATTTACCTACCCGCTCTCGACATAGATGCAGGATCCGGTGTTAGTTGACATTTATTCACACCTGAATAGTAAACATGTAGTTCTGAATTATAATATAGATGATGTGCTGTTTACAAAACCAACTACTAGATCAATATGAAAAATGTGTTTTCCAACAGCATTTTGTAAAGTCTTGTTTGAGTATAATTACACCTCCTCAGTGGGTTCACACTTGGGTGTGGCCAAAACGCGAGAGGGGTTTTGCTCACCGTCTTTTGACTGCCCCACTACGATCTCGTCTTACATCTCCCACTTTGTTGGGTGTAAGAGTTAAAATTGGCCCTTTACATAAGGTAGCCTTGTTAGACATGGGGTTCATTTATAATGTAATATCACAGTTGTACTTAGAAATGCTTTGTACCTGCAACTTAGTCAAGGAGGAAAAGGAACGTAAAATTGTTTCATTAGCTTAGCCACGCGCCATAGTCACATTACTCTAATTGAAACTCCGTAACTAGGTATAAGAAATTCAAAATGTTTACAATCGCCGATACTGATAGAGACTCAGATTTTTCTCCCCCCTATTAGGCCAGAATTTTCTATTAAGTGAAAAAAGGGTCAACCTAGAAGTAATTGTAATAGAATTTTTGTCAACGGTTTCCTAATTAAGAAGTCCTACTAAAAATGATGCAGAAAAGTCTACCAAACTACAGGCGTGCGTAGGTCCAATATGGTGGATTTTTCACTATGGCCGCTGCACACTTTTGCTTATATTTTCCTTAGTATTGCACATAAGAAAATTTTACTGGAAATATAAATTATTCAAGACAAAATTATCTTTCACATGATTGTAGGATGCATATGACAATATTTACAGAGAAAAAAATTCCTACCCCAGCTGAGTGGGTTCATTTCAGTACCCATCCAGTGTTCTGGTGATATACTCTAAGATAATAAAATGTGTTTGTCTCTTTTGTGGAAGGCAATACTTCGTTTCACTTGAATGGTAGATTTTGTGCCTTTGATATAAAAGTTTGAAGCTGAATCTCATCCAGTATATACCCCACACTTCCATTGTACAAAGAAACTACAGCTTTATGACCAGCAACCTGAATTTCTTTTTTAGTTTTTCCTGGTGTTTTGAATATGGCAGCTTGTTTCTTGAAAATAAGAATTTTAATTTATGATTTGATGGTGTTACTTTTCCCAAACCCAAAAGATTTTGATGTTGTATCATATCCTAGCATTGCATGAGCAAAAAGAATGTGAGAACAGACTTCTTTACCAAGTGTTTGTCTTTTCTTCTTGATGTCATAAATAGTCATATATCTTGAAGACTTCTTTGGTTCTGGGAAAGGAAAAAGTCACATCATTCAACATTTAAATGATTAATTAGTATGATCAGTAGATAAGTGTTTATGCCATTAACTGCTGTAAGGTACTTTGTGCTAATTCTAGACCTTCGTTGACAATTATGACGTCTGCAGCCGCTTGAGATTGTTTGGTGGTACACCCAGCTACTTGTAGCTTGTTGGAGAGATGAGTTATGAAGGCTTGTTTATTTTTGCTGTTGGAAAGCAAGATTTCCTTCTACATGACGATGGTTATTGATGGTAAGAAATTCACCTTTGGTCCTTCGAAACCACTCGTTCGTTAACTATGAGTTTCCAACCTTGTTGATAGCATTTCTCCTTAGCCATCAAAAACAATGATTGCCTTTCCGTACTTTGTAGGTACATATTTCTTAAAGGCAAGAATAATCTCAACAAAGGTTTGTTTTTGACTTCGAGTTAAATGATGGAGCAACCACCCAACATCAATGAAAAAAAGCAAATGTTCAGGCATGCCAATATCAGTGCTCACTTGTGACTTATATATTTAGCAAGCTGAGACTTCCCTGATTCTCTCATCTGTCTGCACAAATAAAGAAGTAGGGTATGTGCAAATCTTGTAACAAAACAACACCTTCAAATCAAAACCAGTGATCTGAACACACAGCAACAGGCGCTGGAACATTATATCAGGCTCAATTATAAAGGTATCATCCTTGAATTTAATTACTTGAATTGATTTAATTGGTTTCACTTGTTTGATTTTCCTGAAAGCGAAATAAATCAATAACGGTTTTCTCAGTCATCCCATTGACTGTTTTTCTCCCAACTTCTACCATTTCTGAGTTCACATCATTACCATAGGTTACTCCGGCCACTATATTGCGCAGTTACTGTATCTATTAAAAACATTAAGCTGCTCTACATATTTATGAACTTTCTGTGTGTCATCATCATCACATACAATTCTTGAACTGGTCATGGTTATGTGTTGCCCAACTGCTTGCTTGACACCAGAAAACACTTGCATACAATTATTCATATGGGCAAAATTTGGGTGTGACATTACCTAGAGAAGTTGTTGTTCAGTCATGCCTGAGCCATGTGTCATTCCACCACCATATCCCTTAAGGTTTATTATGAGAACCTGTTTAATAATAAAGTATGTTGAAAGGCCTCCCCAAAACCTATCACTTTTTTTGACAACATGTAGATCATTTGTGAATGCATTGAGTACTTTAGGAACCATAGTTTTAAACTCGATTATACTCTTCAAATACAGGCGTGAAGAAATGGCATACAAATTATGGCCACATGCGGCAAACGGCAGCAATTCTTTAACCATCACTAGATGAAGTTGCCAATTTCCTGTTTGTTCTACCTTTATGAATTTTTTCAAAATCTCAAATCATTTTCAGGTATTCTAACAAAAGTCCTGGTGTTCTGTATGTCTTTAGTTCTTTGATTTAGTCCAAAATGTGGGTTTATGTCCCACGCGTAGTGGCCATATTGAAGAATCCGCCATATCGGACCTGCACACACCTGTATTTTGGTAGATTTTTTACCATCATTTTTAGTAGGACTTTTTAAGTAGGAAACCTATTGTTGACATAAATTTTATTACAATTACTTCCAGGTTCAAGTAAAATTTGACTATGCTATTAGAACTAAATGTAAAATTGGAACTTTCTCTTGTTATTGACCTTCATTCATCTTTCATTTGTCCCTTGTGCTAAGTGTTTAGAAAATCTAATTGTAATAAGTGTAATTTTCTATACTGTATTAATATGGATTGAAGTATTCCCATGTTTGAAAAGTCTTTCTCTGTACTTAATTTTGATGGAGGGAGTCTGTGCTGGTTGAAGCCAATATTTAGATTAATTTTGTTTATATATTATAATCACAGAGTAACGTAGAATTAAAATAAAATATTTGTTATATTAAAGTTATCATCATTAAAAGCCAATTATCACAAAGTAATGTAAAACTAAAAGGAAGTATTTGTTTAAGTTCTGTGTCAAACTTTTGCCATAAAAGCGAGGGTCAAAGAAGAGGACAGAGACACCTATGTTGGAGCTGAATTGTATGAGGGAGGTAATTTGTATGTTGGAGCCGAGTTGTATGATGGAGGTCAGTTGTATGTTGGAGCTGAGTTGTATGATGGAGGTCAGTTGTATGTTGGAGCTTAGTTGTATGTTGGAGGTCAGTTCAGTTCATTCATTTATAGAGCTCAGTGGTATCGTGGGGCTTTCAACCTACACCTGTGTTTGCTAAGTTTGGATACATTTTAAAGACTGTGCATTTGAATTAATAAATGAAAATTGTGGTTGTGAAACTCTTGTTTTTTTAATCAATGACCAGTAAAGTATTATTGTAGAACTTTTGTCACACATTAATTAAGTGGGACTTATCTCCACTGGCAACAAATTACCCAAAATAGCAAGCTAGTAGGAGGTGGAAGCAGGCATTCTAACAGTTTAAAAGTCACAAAACCTTTGGCAAATGCATACAAAATAGGAATTACGTAATGTATAAAGTTATGACAATGATTGACAGGTGGTGACAAAATTAGGTTTTCGATGGCTTCCACCAACTAAGGTTCATGAATTTTTAAATGAAGTGACTATACAGTTTGTGGATCTCGTCAAAAAATTGTCAGTTAAATGAGCCCACCTTTTTCATCTCAAACTGTCTCCTAGGTGACTGCTGGATGTACACCAAAAATAAGGGGTCACTGAATGCCTGGTCCTGTGACTGGGATCACATCTCTCCTTCATTGAATGTGTCGGTCTTCTAGGTACATGTCCATAAAATAGGCGCACATAGCATAACAAGTACTCCACTTTTCTCTCTTCCCCCCTCCCCGTGCACGCATCAATTTGTGCCTCTGTGATAGTCAGTAGACAGGGTATGTATGTCCTTATGCAACAATTGCTAGCATTCTTCATCCACACCCACAAAGTAATAGATATGTAATAATAAGATAATATAATTTTTTGATTTAAGGTGATTTCAATCTTGTGCTTAAAATAGAAAAAAAAAGAGTGAACATGTTTATTACAAATTATTTATTTGGCAAAATGTATCCATTTTTCTTTTGAAGATTTATTTTTAGCTCTGTCTCTTACTATCCCTTAGGGTTATATGTTTATGTACTAATTACACCAATTTTTTAGGGGTTAGAAGGTTATATATAGAGGAAGTGTACCTGCAATTGTGTGGAGGGAGAGTGGAAAACCATTTTGGAAATTCCCCCTACCCTCCTCAGTACACCCAAATGAGATATGAAACTCGATCTCCCCATCATCAGCAGTCTATTCTACTGCGAGAGATGCGCGTCAGAGCACGTGGCCACCGAAGTGGCTTTTTATAAGATAATAGCTGGAATAAAGCCAAGCATAAGCTTTCAAGACCCCTTGTGTTATACAGCATGTAGTATAATATAATATTAAGTTTATCATATCACATCCTCACTTATTTTTTTATGACAGTTGTAAATTTCATATTACAAAAATATGTTTAATGTTAATTTTTTTAAAGTTATTAAAAAAAATAACATAAAAGTAATTGTTGTAAAAATTAGAGGCTGCTCTTATCAATATAATGTATATCCTCTTAATAGTGTTTAGTTTCACATCATCCCACATAGTCTCACTAATGCTCATAGTGTTGCTAGTGTATATTGTTTCACTAACATGTCTTGTTTAACATTATTGTTTAAATATTTCTATAATTTATATTACTCATTAATATGTATTATTTTTAATCATTCATGTAACTTACATCACTAAGGACTAATTTCTGATGAATGATTATATTGTATTGGTTAGCTAATTATTCAGGCCAGTCAGCTGGTAAGTTATTCTCTTCCTGGGGGAGGAGAGGGGGGGAAAGTTGTTGTGCAGCATATTAATGCTACCTATAAAGAGAATGTGCAATAGTCGTGTGAGTATTCCCTCTTCCCCCTCCTTTTCTGGAGGTTGTTGGCGAGACTATAATGTGGCAGTGCCAGAAGAAGAACAGAGTTGCGCTGTTGCCTGGTGGTAGGTCAGAGACTGGTATATTAGAAAATCACCGAGATGGACGTTCAGTTTTCTAGCAATTGCAATGTATCAAGTGTTTACTTTACACGGTGACTTTGATACGGGTTGACCTGAGAGATGGACACTAAGTCACTCGATGATTATAAAGTGTAAGTGTTGACAATAAATCAGGAAAACTATATTTAACTGATCATAAATTCATTTATTATTACACTCGCCCTCGGCTAATATATGTAAAACTGGATTTTCAAGTGAAGGTTGGCACGCCAATCCATGGAAGTTAAACAATGAAGTTCAAATGGGGCCCAGCACAAACATAGTAACCAGAGTCATCACATACTCTGATATTGCCGTTGCATAGCAACAAATAGAGCTGATATGGTGCATAGAGTCAGCGTCGAGCTATTACATGACAAGAGCGAGTTGCTATTGGCATTACAACCCCTCTATTAGCTTGCCTATCTATATAAATATACATATTACAATTTTCTACCATGGGGAAAGTGTTTCATCCCATTAATTTTTCCTGTCTTATTTGAAATTTAAAAATAAAATGTGCTTTGAGTAGCTACCATACCAGCCTAAAAAAATTCAATATTATACTGCGGTGTGAATTTTTTTTTATATAAGCATTGAAAATTTAGAAATCCCCACTTTGAGATTTTAAATATTTAAGAATTATTTTGGTACTGGGAGTTATTCCGCTACATTCCTTTCAAATTTAAATGTTATATCGCCTAAAGAGAATGCTATAATTGTAGACCCATCCCTGGTTTCTCGAAGACCTATTTGGAAGTTTCCCATATTTAGACGTTTCTGGTTGTGTAAGTTAATCTTTCTATCGGCATATATCTCTATTTGTATGAAAATATTTAAATTTTCTACTTTATCATATATATATATTTTCTTCGTCACTCTATCCACATTCGTCCTCTCATCACACCCAAAATATGCAATATACCTCTTTCACAATGACCTATTTGATTTACTTTAAAACTGCACTCCTTCAGCATTCATTCATTACTGACACTGTCCATAAAAGTTTTTTTCACATACATTTCTTAGCTATCTCATTAGAACCGCA
This sequence comes from Timema californicum, assembly GCA_902141385.1. Taxonomy (NCBI): domain Eukaryota; kingdom Metazoa; phylum Arthropoda; class Insecta; order Phasmatodea; family Timematidae; genus Timema; species Timema californicum. The sequence continues at coordinate 40,038 of CABFOW010003367.1, forward strand.
ATAACCTTGCTCTTGCGTTTCTCATGACAAATCCACACTTCACATACATACAACAAGGTTGGTGTTAACACACTTTTATTTAAGGTCATATTTGCCTCTTTCACTACTAATTCATTCTTTGCAATAGTTCACATACATCTAACTACTCTCCAAGATCAATTCACACATCCATCCATTTCACCCTCTATCCTTCCATTTTTACAGAACATTCTGCCCAGATATACAAAATAATTAGCTTGTTCTAACAGTTTTCCATTTATACTAAGCTGAAAATCATTTCCCGACATGTCCTTTTAAAAAACTATCACCTTAGTATTGAAGACATTTGTACAAAGATCCATTCTGCCCATTGCCCCTGCCACATTTAAATGATTTAATGCATTCTGCAAGTCTTAACCAAATCCATTCTGCCCGTCTCTACATTCAAAGAATTTAATTAACTCTGCAAGTCCCTTCCAGATCCATTCAAACAATTTAATGCATTCTGCAGGTCCTTTTCAGATCCATTCTTCTGTCTCACCATTTAAACAATTTTTAGCGTCTGATGAGCTACAACATTGTATTTTAGAAGAACTGGACACTAAATCATTGCTTATTATACCCCTCTACAACCGAAAGGTATAATATATCTGCTCGCTCTGCATTCCCCCCCGCCCCCCCTTTAATGTTATTTAATTTTGTATGCCCGCCTTGGTCCTGGAGGACGAAAAAGGGGCTACAAATTTAATGCATATAAAGAAATTAGACCTACAAAATATTATTGTGGACTTTGTAGCTGTTATTTATGCATAGAACACACACAAATAACTTGCAGTAAAACTAAAATACAATAACGACTTTTTAATTTAAATTTTCATTTTTCAAGTTTATAACATTGAACATTGAATATTATAATGTCACAAATTGTTGTATTTTGTTGAATTTTTATATTGTTTTGTTATCATATTGTTATCCTTATATCTCTTTCATGTATATGTATTATACAATTTTTAAGAAATGTATGTATTTTTTTGCTATTTATAAAGATCTATTACAATTTATTGCATTTGAAAACTTATTTTTTTTAACATGATAATATAGCACATTAACACCAATAGGTGAAGATAATTATATTGCACCTTTGAAAATTATGCAGAAAATAATATATAAGTAGAATAATTTATATAAAAATGATTAAATACTAATACAAATTAAATAAAGAATGATAGACATATCATAATAAATGTGTTTATTAGAGGTGTGCGAATATTCAAAATTTCGAATTATTCCAAATAACTAACGGCTGAATATTCAATTTGACACTTGAATAGCAGGATTGAATAGAAGTGTCATAAATCTCTTAAGAAGTCCTGTCCAGACAGTATGTTTATGGCAGCAAGAGGTAGTTGGCACAATACAAGCTAGTATCCAGATAATCTAGTGACAAAGAGAGTTAAAAATACTCTTGTCCTTTGTTCAATATGAGGGGAGGGGAATACAGATGTTAGCAGAAAGCAAGCGGTTGTGGTCTGTCTAAGGGTTGGAAGACTTGAGAGGGTCTTTTATAATGGCTGGTGGAGAGACAAACAGTTGAGAACCATGTTACTTGTTCTCATTCTACAAGTGAAAGTGCTTGCAATGAAACATTTAGAGAAGGATAGAAATAGCTACTCTAAGTGAAAATGAAAGGAAAAGAGCAGTATTGCAAGGTCAACCATTTGAGTGCACCTGTCAGTCTGTTAGATAGCTAGACAGGGAGGTGACCCAGAAATAATAGATATTACAAGGGGTTTCAAACCTAGAAAATACTTAAAGGGTATCAAAATTAGAGAATATTTAAGGGGGGTCAGGCCTGGATAACATTTAATGGGGTCATGTATTCTTTTTATTAATACCAGCTCAAATAACAATGATTTGAAATAATTTTTTTGCATTCTTTCAATACTTAAATATAAAACCCCATTTTCAATATTTTACTAATTAAAAGAGTTTCTATTAAAAATGTTATATTAGATTCAATAAATAATCCTATTTGCTCACCCCTAGGTTTACGTTAATTGAAAAGGAATTTTACTGCACCGTGGACTGGGAGTCCAGCACAATTATAGTTGTTTAAGCTTAGCTGCAACTACTGGAGGGTTAACATAGATATTAATGTATACTTATGCACAAAAGTTGGTTAGATGAAATTTGCCTTTGGTCAATAGCAATGGATATCAATCTAAACAGTAAAAATGATAAGATATTTTTAAATTTGCTTTTTATCACCATGTTTTACTCCCTCTTCAGGTTATACAAACTATTTATTTTAATGTACAACAAAAACATTAAGATATGTTTTGTTCAAAAAATTATCTTTCAGCTATTTGAATGTACATTAAGATATACTAAATATAGTGTTAAAACTAAAAACTATTTTAAGACAATACACAATCTATTTGTTTAAACTTTATTAATAATCAGCACATGTGCTATGCAAGTTTAAGAGTTTAACATATTTTACTAGAAAAACCATTAACTTTATGATGTAGAAAATCTGCTTTCTAAAAATACAACAACATATACATGACAAATGTGTAGCAAGAAAAAAATTCTAGAATAATCTATAAAAATGACAATTTTACTATGAAGTGCTAGCTTAAAAAACAAAACCTGCACTGTAACATTCTATGAGATCTAATAATTTTAAATTTAATATTTATAGTTTTTAGTTTGATAAACCTCACACTGATTTTCCAGTTAAAGATATATCAATGTTTGAATCTTGGCCATTTGTGCCAAATATTTTTATAACACTCTCAATCTATGCAAATGCAAATAAACTTCCAAAAATTCTGCCTTCATAATCTCTTTATAAATAAACTTCTTCTAAAATTACCCTTTTAATCTCAGCACATATATCACTGTTAAATGTGCTGAAATATTTTTTTTATCAAATAATGGGATTTAATTTTTTTTTAAAAGAGTCATAGTTGTAGTTTTGTTTGCATTTTTTTATAGCAAATTGTCTTACTACCTGTTCTTGGTTGTGCACATTTTGTTTGTAACTATTCAAAGTAATACATAACTATTTGATTAGTCAAATGGGAGGTAAAATGGGCATAGACATAAATCATGTTTGGAATCATAACTAGCTGTTTTTTTACAAGCACTAGTTTCTATAGAAGGCTCTTAGAGAATTGGTCAGCTATTTCAAAATTTAAAAAATCCATTTTTATCATAGTTCAGTCTCTTAGTCTAGTGGATAGCATACCTGGCTACTAATCTGGAGGTCCCATAGGTATTAATTCTGAAATGGGAACTATTCCTATGGTCACCAAGGTCGGGTTAATTAGGCTTAAGTAAGGTTAAAGACTTATACTAGCACTACATAATTATTATCATCTCATCTCATCGGGGTAATGTAGCCGCACCTACATGATACCTTAACCTAAGAAGTTCGTTACATATCAGCCCACAGCAGTAGAAAGCCAGGAATGTGAAACCAACAAATCCTGGTGACATTAATAAAAACAACACTATCATAAAAACACACTCATATTATTAATGTGCATTATGGTCATTTATTTTGACCAGCTATTATGTGTTGATTGAATGAATACAGTGAAGTCACTTTCCGTTTCATAATAATCTTAATTTAAAATTCTTTTGAAAGACATCGCTTTGAAAGAAAAAAAAACTTTAGTTAACAACTGATTCTAAGGCACTTATACTTGTAGATATTCCATTAGTTAAAATACACTTTAAGTATCAAATATATACAAAATGTAAAAACATGTTAAAGTTTACAAAATCTACAATAAACTAATACAATATAATGTGGAGTATAATAAAATATGTAAAATAAAATCTACACACTATATTAGTCAAGTCTACAAAAAATTTTTAGTAAATTATTTGGACCTAAAGTCAATTAGAAGATATGACAACACATTTTAAAATTTTGTTCATTCTAAAAAAATAAAGATATTTAATATCTTTAGTAGATAAAATTGCATTTTTGATTAACTTTTGGTCCCAATAAAGATGTATTGCTTAACTTGTCTATTTAAAAAAGCGTATCTACATATTATTGATTCCTTTATAACACATGGAGTTAATTAACGGCTACAAAAATAAATGCAGTGTGTTAAGATTGACTAGAAAAAACATAAATTATACATGCCTGTTTAAAAAAAGAAAAGAATTTTTAATATTCAACCCAGGTAATTCCATTGACACATCTTTTCATAATTATTATCAATATGTATTAATGATGTTAACACATTATTATCAGTAAAATTTTATAATAACGTTTTTAATGACAATGTGGGAAAGAAAACAAAAGCATTCTAAAACCCTTTTTTGATTTCTATCAATTTAAATTATTAAAGTAGATTTATTTTTTATGTATACCTTTCAAATGCAGTAAATGATTCAATAGTAGACAAGACAAGGTTTTAAAATAAAATATGATTTTCATTGAATCCACCAAAGTTTAATATAATAAAAATATAAATTCATAATTTTAAGTGTGATTTAATTAGGAACTTAGCAAATGTGTAATAAACATCTATAAGAATTAAATATATAATGAAAACCTACAAGATGAATCAATGGAAAGTCAAAACCATTAGGTAGTTTTTGTCAGAGCTTTCTCTATATTATGGACACCTGTTCAAATTATGCTCTTTCTACTCAAAATTCTTGATTGATAAGAACCAAAGATTTCAAATCTTACATAAAGAATCAAATACATTTTACACTAGACTAGCATGGATATTTTTAATAAACATTGCATATTACACCAATACACATTCTAGATTGGTCAATATAAAAAATAGACAAAGATGTTGGCTCATGAATGTTCAGTAAACTCATATAAGCCTAGTTGTTTCACATAGAGCCCAAAGAGAGAGGCAGTAGACACACAACACCACTTCAAAACAAACCACAATCTTTTAGATTATTTTTGATGACAACATCTGTTACTGCATCAAACACAAACTGAATGTTATTTGTGTCAGTGGCGCATGTGAAGTGGGTATAAATCTCTTTGTGATCTTTCCTCTTGTTTAAATTTTCAAATTTTAGTTGAATGTAGGCTGCAGCTTCCTCATATGTATTAGAGCCTGCAACAGTTACAAATATGATTAGTACATTGATGTGGCAATTTTTTAAAGATATTTTTACACACAATGGCCGTAAATACGCTAGAAAAAATAAATAATTCTCTTATAGAGATTTAAATCCCTATTTTAACCTTTTTACTGGATTATCTATTAATTATTTCTAGTTCATAATTTTCCCTTAAAAATATATTTAATACCAACACTTACTCTAAAAACACAATAACATCTGTAAAATGTCTTCAAATTGATTTGATTGAATATTTATATTTTGACACTGTTTGAGTGATTAAGATTTTTTTTTAAATGATGTGGTCACAGCAACAGTAAACACCCGAACCAAATTTCAATATAATGCCCGACTTGGCCCCCATACCACACTTTGATGGTGAGTCATCAGGGATGAGTGTGTCTGAGTGGTTACAAATAATTAACACAACGCCAGAGCTACATAAATGGCAGACTCCTTTCAAGTTAAACTCGGCTAGGACTCATTTCACAGGTGTAGCTCAACGTTGGCATCAAACCTATCAAAAATATTCAGTTGAATTCAATTCAAATATCAACCTCGATTGACCTTTGTGGGAATCTTAAGCCTCCCAGAGAAACTTGATTATTAAGAACTTTGTACAGTACACAATTAAAAACACAGATTTTTACAATCATGATAAAGTGTGACTGTTAGACCCTGGAATTAAAAGTTATTTTTAGAACCATGTCTTACTACTCGTTCGGGTAATCCACTTATGTACTGATTTTATTAATGTTTAAGAATGAGGGAAAATGAATTTAGAGTAAATCCGCATTTGCGTTGAAGAACATTAGAAACATCTAGGAAAAACCACACCCAGTACAAACAACCAAAATTTAAACCGTGATCTCCCCATACGAGGTAGTCCATTCTATTAAGAGAGCAATGCCTTAAACTATCTCGCCGCCACCAAAGTGGGAGGGATCAGAGTTCAAAGACACTAAGAAACATCTTGACCTGTGGTCGTGTGATTTAAGAACGTTTGTCATGAGCAAAAATCATGATGACTTGGATGATTTTCTTCATGAGACAAGATTTTTTGAAGAAATAAATGTGCAGTGATCAAAAAGAGATGCAGATCATCCCGAAAAACTGATTTTATGGAGGTCAAATAAGAACCTAGATTTTTAGCTAGCAGCCAAGAGGGCTATAGCAAGCGTTTCTGTGCTAAAAGAAAAGAAAAAAACCTAACAAAACAGAAGAACATAATCTAATCATTAGCACTAAGAGGATCATCACCAATGACTCATAGAAATATCTGAAAGAAATGAAGATAGGACCTAAGTCATTCATGTCATTAATAAGCATGGGTAGTTCATGCTGCATTATACAAGAAAGAGCAGCATTCAAGTTAAGGTTACCGAATATACCTTATGAAAAGAGTTAACATTAGTTTGGGAACACAGAAAATGTAATCAATTTGTTGAGAAGAATGGTTGATATAACTATGGATAGTGCTGTAGGAGGCACTGTGGAGGTACTGGTTGTTCTAGAAAACGCACAAAATATTGAGGTTCACTGGGTCATTCCATGTCAATTCATCCAAAATTCAGAGGAAATGTAGCCCACAATTTTGGATCTTGATAAAATTTCGCACATAGTATTTTTGAATGGTTTTGTGATCATAATTTAAATTTTAAGACAATCTAACCAATAGTTTTAAAGTTATGGAGGCTCAAATATAACCTAAATACACCTGAAAAGCACCCACAACAATGGTGTGCAGAGTTGACATGACTTAATGTTTTATATCGCTAGAACTAGAAATGATTTATAAATCTTTTTAAATATTTTCTTTAAAGATAGTATTTTGAATAATATTATGTTGTGGATTTGTTTATGAGATTGACGCCATATGTAGAGGAAATAATTGGGGATTTCAACGTAATAGATCAAAAACAGGTCAGAATTTTACTATCCGGCAACTATTTGATAAATAAAAAAGATGGGAACTCAACATGACAATACATCAATTATACATAGATTTTAAAAAAGCTTATGATTCAGTTAAAAAAAAAGATATTTCAGTTAAGTTTGGGATACCCAAAAAAACGGGTCAAGCTAATTCAGGTATGTTTGAGAGATACATGTGGCAGGGTTGGATCTCACCTATCAGATGCTTTTGAAATACATTATAGATTGAAACAAGAAGATGCACTTTCCCCATTACTCTTTAATTTAGCCTTAGAATAAACTAGAAGGGTAATGCGAAAGCTTAGGAAAGGCTTGACATTAAATAGTACAATGCCGCTATTAGGGCACACAGATGATTTAGCTTTGTTAGGTATTAGTAAGGAAGCTGTTGCAAGACATACAGAAATTTTATAAGAGGTTAGTAAGGAAATAAATTGGTTTAGAAGGTAAATCTGGAAAGACTAAGTATATGGTAACAGAAAAAACAAAGATTTAGGATGACACTTTAGATATGACAACAAACAACTTATCATTTGATAGGAATAATGAGATCAAATATTTAGGATCAATTTTAACTAGGGATAACAATATTAGATTGGAAATTAGGAAAAAAAATACAGTCTGGAAATGCTTACTATTACTCAGTCAGTAAGTTGATGGTGTCTCGTCTGCTGTCAAGAAAGGTAAAACTCAGAATATACAAAGCCGTAATTTTACCGATTGTTCTCAATGGGTGTGAAATCTCGCCTCTTACCTTAAATGACCAAAATAAATTTAGAGTGTTTAAAAACAGGGTGCTTAGGAAAATACTTGGTCCAAAACTAGATGAAGATAGTGGGGAGTAAAGGAGGCTAGATAATGATGAGATGCATACCATGTACTCATAACCAGACATTGTTAGGGTAATAAAATCGTGCAGGTTATGGTGGGAAGGTCATGCAGCGCGAATGGGAGTATCTAAAACTACGTTCAAGGTGTTGAATGGCAAACCTAATGAGGCTAAGACCATTGGGGAAAACCCAGACACACATGGGAGGATAACATTTGGATATACATGAGTGATATAGGGTGTAATAAGATAGACCATATAGAATTAGATCAAGATAGGGATAGGTAGTGTACTTTTGTGAGTGCGATAATAAACTTTCGAGTTCCTAATGCCATTGAGTAAGTAAAAGTGTAAGTAAGTAAGTAAAAGTGTAAGTAAGTAAGTAAAAGTGTAAGTAAGTAAGTAAAAGTGTAAGTAAGTAAGTAAAAGTGTAAGTAAGTAAGTAAAAGTGTAAGTAAGTAA
>CABFOW010003367.1:51103-75841 GCA_902141385.1 Timema californicum
GTAAGTAAGTAAGTAAGTAAGTAAGTAAGTATGTAAGTAAGTAAGTAAGTAAGTAAGTAAGTATGTAAGTAAGTAAGTAAGTAAGTAAGTAAGTATGTAAGTAAGTAAGTAAGTAAGTAAGTAAGTATGTAAGTAAGTAAGTAAGTAAGTAAGTAAGTATGTAAGTAAGTAAGTAAGTAAGTAAGTAAGTATGTAAGTAAGTAAGTAAGTAAGTAAGTAAGTATGTAAGTAAGTAAGTAAGTAAGTAAGTAAGTATGTAAGTAAGTAAGTAAGTAAGTAAGTAAGTATGTAAGTAAGTAAGTAAGTAAGTAAGTAAGTATGTAAGTAAGTAAGTAAGTAAGTAAGTAAGTATGTAAGTAAGTAAGTAAGTAAGTAAGTAAGTATGTAAGTAAGTAAGTAAGTAAGTAAGTAAGTATGTAAGTAAGTAAGTAAGTAAGTAAGTAAGTATGTAAGTAAGTAAGTAAGTAAGTAAGTAAGTAAGTAAGTAAGTAAGTAAGTAAGTAAGTAAGTAAGTAAGTAAGTAAGTAAGTAAATAAATAAGTTGTGGATTTGTACAAAATATTATTTTAAAAATAAACTTAAAAAATAAGAATTCAAGGAAAATTTATAACAAAAATATTGTCAATACAAATTACTAATACCAAAGAAAGTGTAGGTAAAACTCCACCAATGCTTTTTTTCAAAACTTTCTTTGGTATTTATCTTCAAGTACACAATATATCTTTTAGGTTTTCTTTTGCTTTCTGTGCTAAAAATAGATAAATCATTGACATAATGAAAATTTATCCAAAGCTTTTAAACCTTATTAGGTTAAACTCCCCACTACAACTCAATATGATTATCTTTCTTTTGCTTGATTAAGAAGGGTGAGTAGGCCATTAGGGGATAATTTCATTCCTGAATGCATAAACAAAGCAGAACATGAGTAACCAAAATTTAAGTCACAAACAAAGTCAGTCAACCTAATGCCCCTCAAACTTTCTTGAATTTAGTCACTGTGACAATGGTAAATGTCACAATGCACTTTTAAACTTGTATATTTATTCTTTAAAAATAAGTTAACTATTAAATTTGTAGCTGTATTATTATTTTTCAATAACCATTACTCATTCATAAACGTGTGTTACTTTTTTAATGCTTTTTATTAAAAATTACTTAAACTTGAGATTTTTAATCAAATCCTGCCATCGTAAGTTAATTTAAGAACATGCTGAAAGGGAAAAATATTATATTCTGTAGACAAGGGGCTGCCAAACTTTTTGAATGGCATACCACTCCAACAATTTTTGTAATTTGGAGTAGGTACCACAGTTTTTGTGTTTAATACAAGATTTGTCTGCTGTGCTGTCTGTCTGAGCCTGAATCAGTGTTGCCACCCCTAAAACCACTGTTTGAATCTGTTTTCATTTAGGCTAGGATGAGTCATAATATATCTATTCAATTTTATGAGGCGATTTATTTTAATGACTTTAAAATTGCTTGTTTTGTTTGGCTTCTCACTGCATACCATCGGGAATAATTGTACGTCCCACAGTTTGGGAACCGCTGCTGTAGACTTTTTAATAAACCTTCACTATCTTGGGCGTATTGCAATAAGCCTAAAAATCACTAGACTGAAAAGCAAATATAGTATTTTTTGCCAATTAGTCTGGCTCATTGTAAATTGATGGCACCTTTTACCATTTTTCAATTCTCCTAAAATACGCACGCGCACGCGCACGCACACACACACACACACACACACACACACACACACAACTCACCATACAAAAAATGCAGACTATATCAGTTTTTGCACTTAAATTACATTAGGTACTTTGGAGAAAATTAGTGATTTTGGTTTGTTGTAGCCTCTGGACACAATTAACAAAATCTTGTAGTTATTGTTTCTCTATTTTGCACTTTCCAACTCTCCATGATGTTATTCTTTTTTTTTAAGGTAAGTCGATAAAGTGTTCGGCTGTATTTCATATTATTTTGCGATCTCACACTTCTTTTTCACTCCCTTTTCCACTTCTCTAATCACTTCAACCATTTTACTAAGGTTAAACTTGTGTAGGTTCCACGCTTAGACATTGTAAAACACCGCAATTTACACTTTTCACAATGAGCGATTGTCACTGAGAGACAAAGGTGCCAGATTAGGACAAGCAACATAAACCTTACCCCTGCCATGCTGGGTGTCACATGATGGCAATGTCACATAGAAGTGATTAAAGCAGAGCCAAAATATCCCCTATTCTAGGAAAACTGCATGCAGCTGGTGCAAAATTCCCCGCTTTCTCTTAAAATCGCCATATTTAGTAAAGTCCTACAACATTCTTTATTTACAGAAAAACCATTGAACAAGAGTTGCATTGCTAATTAAATGAACGAGGATTTTTTTAAATAAAATAATGCATCTCCTGGGATACAGTTTATTTTCAAAAAAATATTGATAAAGAACTTATCAAGCTAGTTACCACTTGACGTGAATCCTTGATTCTATTAATTCCAAACCCTCCTCTGGAGAACTGATGATGATAAAGATTATACCAGGTGGGAGTCATTAACGTTTGGCCCATGAATTACTTTGCTTTCTTAGGGACTGACCGGCTAACGGGACAATAGTGTAGACTAATCACTTGTTATCGAAGGATTAGAACAAGCTGGTGCCATTGGGCTTATTGATAATGTTCATTGGGGCTACCTTCGACAACTTCATTGCTCTTCAAGTAAGCTCTCGAGGAAGGGTGGATCTAATATCGAATTCCCAAAGATTTCCGAAGAATAAAATAATTTTGGCCTGTCTAAATTGCATCTGACAGATACATCCACCCTGGCCACCTCCACGTGGTTCCTAGTGGGCTCCCTGGATGCAGAATTGGCTTGGGCTTGAGCTTAGATGAGACATTTCTGGGAGACTTGGGGTGGCTAAAGGCCATGACCTGGTCAGTCACACCTGGTTTACATCTGTTGATGATTAACAAGATTTTCCCTAGCCGGCCTGTTTCGCATGTGTTTATTATTCCTGCTCAATATGCTAGGAAGCTATTGTGCCTTAGGCTGGTGGGGTTTTGAGAAGAGTTTGCTGTAGCAATAAACCGGAAATCACAAGTAAAGTGAACATATAGATGCAATTAAAAATTATATTGTTGAGTTGAGTGCTGGCACCTTGAGAGAAATAGGAGAGATACAAGGTGTGGATGATGAACACATGGATTCAGTGCTCCCTGCGATACGGATAAAAAATGAGGCCCTCTTGGAGGTGGTTTTATCCTTTATAAAGTGGTTACATGCCCTACATGCATCCAAATTGATTTTTATGGATCTAAAGTTCCTGATTAAACATTTTGTTAATCATTATTATTATTATTAGCACCACGTCTTACTACCCGTTCGGGTTATACGCACTTACGCTAATGTGTAATGGTAGGGTGATTGCGAGATGAAATGGAGGACCTACAGTTTAACGTGGAATCCGAACCACGGTGGAGGCCTGGCATTCCTCACATTCACAAGATGTCTGGTCAGAGGTGAAGGAAGGGTTTGGTAATCAGATAAATCTTTGCCGGGACCGGGGATCGAACCCTGGCCGCCAGCATAGAAGTCTGACACCTTACCCCTAGACCGCCAGGTCACCTTGTTAATCATTCCAAATTTATGATACAATATATCTGTAGTAAATGTATGATCTTTAGATAAAATTTAAAATAATCCACTATGTGCCTCCAACCTAAATGCCCTGGGCCTACTGCAAGGATAGAGGAACTAAATTTCCCATGTGGAAATTGCAATGACTGCTTCAAGACTCAGGGAGGACTATCAACTCAAAAGAGAACTGCACATTCACTAGTTAAAAACACAAAGAGAATTGAAAAGATGCAAATGGCTAATGTAGCCAAACCCAAAGGCAGGGCTTCGGCCTGGACTGAATAAGAAGATAGGATGTAGTTGGAGCTAAATCAAAAGTTCAGAGGTGAAAAGCATATCAACATATAGAGGTAAAGTTTCAACCCCCGAAACTAACAAGCAGATTTTGGACAGGAGAATCAAGCTTGGATGTGTTCTAGAAGAAAAGGTGAGGCTGGAATCGTGGGGGGAAGAATACCCTCTTGCGGGGGGATCTAAAATACCTTGTGAATTGGTGGAGACTCCTCTGAATTCCCAGTCTTGGCCCGATGGCTATGGATATGGACACACCAAAGAACCCCCAACTGTTCATATTGCTGAACACAATGAACCAGAGAGTGAGCAAGTATAGACTAGAATGTCAATTGGAGAAGTGAATGAAGTGGATGTTATGTTTACTGTGGTTGTGGGCCTCGATTACTCTTCTCTAATGAAGATAAAAGAGGTATTAATGCATTAAGTGATTGACGTTCCTACTCCTCTTTCGGCTGATGATGTAGATCAACAAGAGATGAAGATGATCTGGACAATTAGACAAAAACGATATATAGAGTGACGGCTGAAATAGATGTCAACCAGGACATGAATCCCACTAAAAGATTTCTCATTAAAAAACTACTTGAGAAAAAAACCCAAGACGATGAACATTTTAATGGCTTAATTGACTCTTTCATTATAGATCTGAAGGCTATACTAATTTGAAAAAGAGGCAACAAAACATTAAGGAAAGTCAAGAAGCTAAAAAAGGGAAAGAACATTACTGGTCATTCTGTCCGAAAGGCTTTAGATATCATAAACAAAAACATCTCTTTCAATAATGCCCCAAAATGCTGGCCGATATGGTTGTTGATAACAGATTAGATGAAATACCTAATTCTGTTAGGCCTAGCGATCAATTGATCAGGGTACTTTATGAAACCTTTGAGACCAGAAAGGTGAAATTGATATGTTCGTAGAGCAAAAGCCAGGCGAGACAAAACTCATGATTGAGGTATTCCCGGCCATTACTCCTGGCAAAATTCAGAAGAGAATTAATAGATTGAAGTGGATAGGTGTCCCCGACCCTGATGGCATAAGTAAATTAAACATAATGAAAAAGGGCAATAATGTATTGATTTCCCTCCTCTTTAATTCGCTGATGGTGGTCTGGGGATACTTTCCATTATAATGGAAGAATAACAGGCCCACCCCGATCTCGAAAACTGGCAAAGAACCTGGGAGAGTAGAAAACCAAATACCTCTTACGATCGTTAGTGTGCTGGATAGAACACTATCTGTAGTAGTTGACAGCAGACTATGCATGATTGTCAATATTTCGGAGAGAAAAAAGGGGTTTGTCTCTGAATGTGGATGCAACAACAATGTTTTGCTGTTAAAAGAGGTACTCTCCAGGGAGAATATGGGATCCTGGATTACAATCACCCAGTTAGATGTGATCGAGGCCTTTGATTCCGTTCCGCATGAAGCAATAATAATGGCTATGGAGGTACAAAATATACCAAGTACTCAAATTGAGTTCATCTCTAAAATGTATAAACATGAGGCAACGGTTATCAAGGGCAAAAAGGAGATCAAAATGGTCATAAAAAGTGGAGTGGAGTAAGTGGATTGATTCTCCCCTTTATTATTCAACATTGTATTAGATATAATAATCACCAGACTGGGCAATTGGTTCCGAGGGGTCGGGGAGAAAGGTTTTAACCTATATGTGCTGGCATTTGCTGATGATATCATAATGGCGGAGGGAAGGAACCAAATATAATAGTCTTTGTTCCAGCTACTTTTGTAGGTAAAAATGGGGGAAATTGGTAAATCATTTAGGAAATGATTATTACATCACATGGAACACAAAAATAGGTGATAGCCATCTGGGAGGCGTAGCTATCCAATATGGCGACCATTCAAAATGGTCACCAGAGTGCAATTTTCAAAGTTTAATATCTCGTGAACGGCTTGTTACATATGTAAGTTTTTTAACGACATATATTTTCTATATATTACCTTTTTGTAAATATAGTTTTGTATGTATCTTTGTTTTCTCAAAACATTAGGATATATACATATAATTTTTTGTTGTTGCAATTTTCTATCCTATATATTGGCCGGTAGCTAGAAAACTGCTCAAAATTTGAAATTGTGTGTCCTAAAATGACAGTACCAAATAAGGTCCACTTACGATTGATTAATCATGATAGGATAGCAGCCCTAAAACTTCTGGAATTGCGGGTAGCCCAATACTTTAATTTATTCCAGTAACTTTTTGTGGAAATATTTATGTATAAATAGATAAAATTTACACAATATAGGTATGGATCATAAATATTAGTAAAACATGTGATAGCCATCTATAAGTATCCTCTATCTGACGTGGCCATTCAAAATAGAAGGCACAGCAAAATTATCAAGGCTACGACTAATGATAATTATATATTTTTAGTTAGGTATATTTTCTTTGTGAAATTTACTGTTTGGATGAAACTAATGAAAATATAAAGTCTAGAAATCTTTTATATATACATTTTGGAGTTTAGCTGGAATTGGTTAACTAAAGAGAAAAAAATGCTTGAGACACAAATAAAGGGCATGTATCTATAAGGTTTAATCAAATCAAAATTAGCCTTTAGCTTTAATACTTCGACTAACAAATGGTACATAATATAAGTTTTTAGGATAATCTTCCTTCGTTATTAACACACTACCATTGTTGCTAATATAGATACTTGTAAGCTCTTGAAAGCAGCAACATACTCGTTTTCTAGGAGTCTCTTTAAACCTTTTATATTTCCTTGTCCAGAAAATGCAGATAGTGTGTCACATCCAGACCAACTATGGAAACATAATAGCTGAATAAATATCTGGACCAAAGGTAGTGACAATCTTAGCAACATCAACAATCGTAATGTTACTCCTTTGACAATGTACACTTTGGCTTTGATAAACTTTATGAGATCAATAGCCAAAATTAATACATCTGGATCATTTAGACACAAACTAACTACTGGGTTACAAGAATTTGCCTGCTTTGCATGTAATAGCATGCGAGTGTCTGCCTCTTACTGTGACAAATCAAGGTCTTCAATAGATTGTGAGCCCTCAGCTGTGATCTTGACACATTTGTCTAATTTAACAAACATTTCCTTGCTACAAATGAGCTTTTTTCTATTATCCTCCCGCCAACTTTATGCCAAAAATATTGCGAGTTTGGTATTACTTTTAGTGTTCCGCAGTAGCCTCCTCCAGTTAATGATATTGTGGCTGGCCCCCTTTTATATTACTGAAATGTATCCCTTCTTGTGATCCTCTCTGTAAGCGCTCAGCTTCAGCAATCTTTGCGATACAAATAAATTACTATGGCTACTCTTTCACTATTTCTGCCATAGTTCAGAGCAAGAACAGAGTGGGAAAATTCATTAAAAATCTTGTACGCACCCTGTACCCTTTAAGGCAGTCCCATCACATCAATAATGCAAGCAGATTTAACTTCATTTGGTTCCACCAAAGTGACTAAGTTTTCCAGTGTGCTAACGATGCCTTATTTATTTTTCTCATTGATCCATCTGGATTTTCCAGATTCCAAAACAATAGTTCCAGTGGAGGGCAAAATAGATCATGCATATCAAGTGATTTGGTTTCCACAGTGAAAATAATTGTTCCAAATAGATTTCTGTCACAATGAAGTACCACTTCTTTATTAGAAGTTGTATGTTTGACTGTCCTTTTTGGCGTTGCTATTTTCAAGTTTGTCTTCTTGAGAGGATCATGGAAATATTCTCCATTTTCTAAACAAAGCTTCTGGAAGTTAATGTATGCTTTCTAACTCTTGTCTCTTGCGTTTAATAAGTCAGGTACTGCCACTCCCGATGATAAATTTACTATATCTGATGGCTTGTGTTCCAAAGGGTTTGTCCAATCAGTAGTGGAAAATTCAATAAATGAGGATACATCTTTATGATCTTTTGAAATACAAGAAGCCTGAAGATCAGGATGATATTTCTGTTTGAGAAAAGACAAAATATCACGAAAATTTTGCAGGGCTGATGTTATGTATTCTGCATTGATATAGTAGTGCAATACAGCACCTCTCTTGAGAGTAAATTCAAGAGTCCCTCATGCAGTCTGAGTGTCCCTATTAACCGTAACTTAGACAGCTTGGTCTAAGGTCAATCAATTTGATTTCATAATATTCATAACACATGGTTTCTGTCCTATAGATTTTATTTACTTCCACAAATATTTTTTCCCAAAAAGTTACTGCAAGTTGGTTAAGAATAGGCTAATTTAGTAATGGGCTGCCCGCAATTCCAGAGGGCTTAGGGCGGCTATCCACTTATGCTTAATAGTAAGTGGCCTCTAAATGGTACCAATGTAAGGCTAATAAGGCAAGGAATATTTCATTATTGGACAAAATTTCTAATTTTGATCAGTTTTCGAGCTACAGGCTACATGATAGAAAATGAAAAAAAAAGTTTTCCTAACATTTTGAGAAAACAAAAAAAAAAAGATTAGTGAAAAACAATATTTAAAAAATTTAAGATATAGAAAATATGCCTTGAAATTTTTTTTAAAAAATCGAACAAGCCATTCACGAAATATTAAGCTTTTAAAAATTGCACTCTGGTCGCCATTTTGAATGGCCACCATATTGAATAGCTACGCCTCCTAAATGGCTATCACTTATTTTTGTCTTCCATGAGACCCAATAATCATATCCTAAAAATTTCACCAATTCCCCCCACATTTACTCAAATTCATCTTTTTGGGCTTCTGGCACATAAACTAAATAGATGATGGACTGGATGGAGGGATTCCTAAAAAAGGGATTAATGTCTTTATCCCTCGGAAAATGCCGGAGTGTTGAAATAATGACAAAGAATAAGAGCTTGGACGCAATGGATCCCATGCTTAAGCTAAAGACTGGAATGATGAAAAAAGTGGGCCCTGAAGAAGCAATCGAGTACCTAAGTGCTCAGCTGAAGATACGGACGGAAAGCTGATTGAGATTATGGGCAGAGCTGCAAAGCTCCCACTCAAGCCCCACCAGATAATTGAAATGCTCTCCACCTTTATTCTACCTTGATTTATTTATCCCTCGATGATTAATGAAACATCATAGACATATATATGTCCTATAGATAGCTCAGTATCGAAGATCGTCAACGGAATTGTACATCTACCAGCTTGCACAATATCTGGTTTCTTTTATACCAGAAGAAGAGATGGAGGAATGGGCTTCACTAAATTGGAAAACATCATCACAACTGCTACACTCAGAATCTATGTATAGTAAACTACTCATATTTGAAGACCCCAAAATGATTGCTGTATATAGCCCCAAAGCTCCTCTAAAGATTGAAATTTCGATTTAAAGAAGAAGCGAGACCGGCATGGAAGGAGTGCCTGAGCCAAGGTAAGGGGGTCGAGTACTTTAAAGATGATCCAAGCTAATAAATGGCTCTATTCCCCATCTCTCTTGAAAGAATCAGGATATCTGGAGGCAATGAAAATGAGATGTAATGTGCAAGCTAATTTAGTCATCCAAGCACAATACAGGAAGGTGGAGGTGGATTGCAGGTGGTGTGGTTAATCAATTGAGACTGCGGCCCACATTCTTGGTGGATGTGTGGCGACTAAAGACATATTAAGTGTCAAAAAAATGTTATTGAGGTTGTCAAAAGGGACATTTGCTGCTAATAAAGGAAATAAGGTGATTAAAGAACCAGAACTCACTAATGCCCCAGGAATCGAACTAAAACCTGATTGTGTCCTGATCCACAACATCATTATTTGTATAGCGAATGTCACTGTTCGGTATGAAGAAGGAACATCACTTGAAGATGCATGTCAAGATAAGATAACAAAATATGAAGTTCTGGCTGAGCAGATAAATGAACTATACCCAAATCACCGATTCAAGGGTGTGGTCCTTTTAGTTTTTGGCAGCAGGGGAGCCCTACCACCTATGACCAGGAAAGCAATGGGATCCATCAGTATCTTAAACCTTTGCTGCGTATTTAATTTTTACTTCTTACCTTCAGAAATGCTAATTATAAGTAAATAATTCAAAATCTGAAAATGTGCATGCTGATCATGATTATGATCAAATGATGTAATTTTCAACTAATAATGGATTTTAAACATGAAATTTAGCACCATGTTGTGTATAAATCGCTTAATAAAATATATTTTATATTGATAAAATTTTATGTCACATATTATTTATATCATATTTTACCCAAATGCAATGTTATTCTGCTATCAGAACCATTCTTTATTTTACTAGCCACCCACAAGTGACAAAAAATCGCTAAATGAGGATTTGACAGGCTTAATATTGGCCTAATATAGGCCTTATGTAATAAAAAGAAAACTTTTGAGAATTAGGTTATATCAACACAACTTGAACAATTTTATGCTACAATGGTACTTTCCTCAGTGTAGTCTCTATAAGATCATGTATTTGTGTTAGGCATGGTTTCAAAATAGGAATCTGGTAAAGAACAAAAATAAAATAACAATTAGAAAAAATACAATAAATTTTAAAACTCACAGAATTATTGAATTTTCCAATTGCCATACTGACCAGATATTATATTTATTACACTTTTCATGGCACGAATTCATCAATCATAAATTAAATGTTACTAACACAGAATAACCGGGTAAATATAACAAATACTACACTAATAAATCCCTCAACAATATTTTCTGCCACATAAATATTGCACGTGTGCTAAAATTGTTATGATTTAGCAGCTGGTAATTGACAGTTCTCAAAACTAGAACCAGATGTCAGAGGCGCACGGGCATAGTAGTGTGAAAAATTCGGCGTTCTAACACTCTTGTGGCTATTTCCGACTGTCGCAGCAAAGGTAGATAAAGTTTACATGTCATCGGGAAAAGTCGATTTCCGCAGTCAATGGCTATAATGCTGAGATCGGATATATCCGATTAACGCAGGAAAGGGGTTAAACCAAAGCACATTATTGACTATCCTCTATATAAATGTTTAATTGCTTTATGGACCTATGACTGATATTGGTACTGTCACTGTGTTAAAGCTACCTGATTTTAACATAATTATAGTTTAGTCCCACAACCTAAGTTGGAATGCGGACTTTATCCGTTAATATTAGCCAGTAACTTTGTGCTTTGATACCAAATCCAAGTAGTCTCTTTATTTTAGTTAGCGTTGGCTTGCACACTATGTACAGTATTTATTGCCTAAGTAGGACTTTTACTGCAGATGTTATCCTATGGGTCCTAAGAGACAGAGTGATCCTGACAAATTGTGTAGGATAGAGAAAACTTATGTTAAAGTTTATTGCAGATATAAACTAGGAATGTTTGACAATTCCCTCTGAACTGAAGTACCTTGATGTCTTTAATATTAAGGCCATTTTATATCTCTCTTCGATTTTACCATTTACACCTCTCATATCAGTGCATAACAGTGGCTTCATTGCATGTTTGCGCAATCCTGTTGTTGACTGCATGTAGCACAGACACTCCCTAGTCCACTCCACAGGACAAAGTAAAGGACAGCTTAGATAAGAGCAGTGACGTCAGGTTGTCATGACACAACAATGAAGCATTTAGAGCTTAGGCAGTGCGACTGGCCGCCCAACACCCACAGAGTAGTGGGAAACACATGTTTTTGGAATTTTACTAGTAGGTGCACTTTTACTTGTGCACATGTTTATGTGATTATGGTTTTACTAATTTCCTCAAAAAAAAAATGAATTTCCCAATAATTTTTGTTTCTTCTTTTGCTTTATTTTGTAAGGCAGGGAGAGCTTCACCCCTACACCACCCCACCCTCAAGAGCTGCCACGGCAGGTTGTGAGGATTTTCAATAAACCCCTAGCTAATTTTTTAAATTATTATTTTTACCTTTCCATAATTAATTTATAATAGCTTATTTTATTAAAAAAAAATCCTTTTGATGTATATTATTGGGATGATAGTAATAGCTGCCTTAGCATGTGCGTTTTAATTGCTATTATCCGGGGATATTAACTATTTAAGGTGGTTCCTTGGTAGCTTACATCTTTGGAAAACAAAATATATCTGAAATTTAATATTTTACTAATCTTTACATTGTTTAGTTTATGTACCTTGTTTTGTAGTCATTTTCCCTATTTTTTTTAACCAATATAAATTTATTTTATGAGAGCCATCTTGATTAAATAAGTAGTTCACGAACCCACCCCATAAGCATGCTACTAGGAGAGTGTTTCTGCTGCAAGATGGTAGAGAGAGATAAAAGATTATTTTTCATCTCTTAGTATTTTGTTGCAGAAGGCTAATTTGTAAAATTCAATATTTATGAAGGAATCTTGCTGCCAATTTTGGACAACTTTGGCGAGATTCTGGGAAGATGTGTGGCAAAATAGCCTAGGTGGGATCAAAAAGAGTGGTATTGGGGTGAAAGTAAACTAAATGAGCGGAGGTTCCGTGGCGCGGCTCCGAGTAATTTTTTTTGGGAAAGAACTCTCAAGTAGTGGAGTTACTCATGAAAAAAACTAACTCCATACAAAGTCAGGGTGTATCCTGTGTGGGATGATCTGTGTGTCTAGGGGTAAGGTGTTGGACTTTTGTGCTGGGGGTCTGGGGTTCAATGCATCCTGTGTGTCAATCAGCTACAAAAGAGGAGAAATTCTATCTGGCATAATCCTGTGGGGCTATGCCCTTTTGCAATGCAGGGCACCTCAGCGATGCATGTATATGGTGGTTCCATTTCTAGGGAAAACAAAGCTTTTAAGTTTTTTTCCAGGACTTCAGTTTCCGAGTTATTCTTTTTTTGGGGTCAATTTTAAAGAAACCACATAAATGAAAATCACTAACAAAAAAACTATCTAGACTGTTTACTGCCCTGCAAGGGTACAGGGAAAACCCTAACCTTCCCATCTCCTCACCTTCTGAAACTGGGTCATTGTGAGGATACAATTTTTTTTTAATTTTGTTGTCACTTAATTTATTCCATAACCATATAGCCATATTTCTATCAGCCTGTAAAAACAAAAGTAATATTTTATAGTAATGTTTTAATTTGTCTGGTCGAACCAATAGGTAGGGGAATCTAACTTGAAATATTGGAGAAGTAAACATTGTAAATAAATAATTTTTTTACTGTCTCAAGCACATTGTATTATTTGTCTTAATTTTACTCTTTTATAAATCATCTTCTGCAAGTCCCTATGGATTCCAGTACACACTAAGTAGGCCTTGTTAATTTTCTAGCATAGTTAAAATATGTTCATTTTGGAGGGTGTTGTTGTATATTTTCTTGTGCTCTACCGTTCAACCAACCGAGCTATGTATAGATGTAATGAGACACGAGGGAACTGGAACAGGTCACTTCACAGGAAAGGTTGTTTGATTGGTCTATGGCGTAGACAAACATACCTCCACATACCACCCAGCAGAAAGTTCCGGACCCCCCTCCCCTCCCTTTAAATTATCTTTATCCTCTAAATTCTTTTTTTTTTGCTCTTATTAATTAATAATTATAATGTAATTTTTTTAAATTAAAGTCTGGGAATATATAGTGAGAGCTCATTATGTTTTAAAGTGATATGTGATACGTTAAATAAATAAATGTTTCAGTAGAAAAGCTCTTTTTTATAAAATATGTCTAGCTTAAAGTTAATAAGATGGATACAGATTTCAAAAACTAGCACATTTTTATAAAACCATAATATAATAGAGAGATTTTATAGGCCACATATATATATACACTATGGGTCAGCATATATTGTAAAAATGCTAAGGAGGAGGATCCAATCTCTCCCCCCCNNNCCCCCCCCCCCCCAAGTAAGATAAGGTACTTTATTAAAATTGGATTCTTTCTGCTGACCCTAAAGTTAAATAGAAGGGTGCAGCACTACCATAACAGATTGACTGCCTCAAAATATGAGTGAAGAATGACCCTGGGCACGGGACAATTCAGGAATAGTTCAGTGGTTAGAGCAAAGGTCTTGGGTTTAATTCTCGTGTCTAGGTGTCAATTTTCAATTTAAAGAATATGATATTTAGATGTACCTATAACCGTGATTAATAACTACGTATACAAGCTTGGCTATTTAATTCATCTCAACAATTTTGCTAACATTTTCCGGTCTACGCTCATACGTGAAGCGGGCGCGATGTTTTAGTTCGGCATGTATGGTATATGAGCAGAATTTCCACATTGCTTTTAATACATTTACCAATTCCCTAGATGATTGCCGACTGCTCTTTGGTTTAGTTTAGCTCATTATGAATCCGCTGGTGTAGTTTTTGTATTTGTTTATTTAAACGATTTTAACAATTTTTATAAATATCGACAGGTTGGTTAGGATAGACTGCGACCATTGGTTCATATGCTTTGTTGTTTTGTGACTAGCGTGTGTGATACAATAAATATGAATGTGAATCATTAAGTGCTCAATAATTTTATATTAATTAAAAAATTTTATAATTATATTTTACAATTTTTTTTATCTGTAAAATGTCTAAGAAATCAATAAATGTTTTTGGAAAATTTAGTAAGTAAGATTCATTTTCGAATACATGATTTAAAAAGAACAAGTTTCAAGCTTTAATTTTATGTTTTAAACTCATATGTAGGGATAAAAATAAATTGTTTTGATTTTTTTAAGTGAAAAAACACTAGTCAACTGAATTAAACTATGCATACAAGCCTTAGACTGGAAAGTGTTAAAAAAAAAGAAGAATATATACATATACACACACACTCTTCAGCATTTACCTAGCCTAGATTTGAAATTTATATAAATGCCATAAAAAGAGGTCACCATAGCCACCTAAATCATTTCGACTGCTTTCTGGATGTTTAAAGTCATTTGCTAGGAGCATTTATATTAAAGTCTGGTTAGCGAAAGAGTGATCTAACCAGAGTATTAAAAAAATAAAAGGATTAAAATCTTTAAATCCTATAGCTTATGAAATATCATGAATTTGGTGTGAAAGGGAGTATTCATCCCCAAGTCCAATAAGTTGTTTTCAAATGGAAAGGATTCACTCCCTAATTGTTCAGGTTCTTCTATAGTTCAGGAAGTTTAAAAAGGGGTGCATAAAAGAAAGCAATATCACCCACTAAAACAGTTATACTTGTTGTCTAAGGTTTCTTTTTTTCCTTTTGATATCCCTCTGTGTGTTAGTCCCATCCCTACTTTCTAACAATAATCTATTATTTTATAAAATATTAATATTAACTCACCTGTGTATTCTGGAAAACAAATTGTGAGTGGACTTTTCACAATTTTCTCTTCAAACAGATCTTTCTTGTTCAAAAATAAAATGATTGACGTTTCTACAAACCACTTGCTGTTGCAAATTGAATCAAAGAGTTTCATTGACTCAATCATTCGATTCATTTCCTCGTCCTCTGCCAATACTAAATCATACCCTGAAAAAATTTCATCATGAACAGGAATTTTACATATAAACTAGTAAATAAAGGTGCATGCTCAGATCAGACCAAGATATATCTTTATTTTGTTTTTCAGTGTATCCCTACCTTTTCGGGTTAAAGTCATTCATATTAATAATATTTAATGTATTAGGGATATTTAAGGTAGAAGTTTAGAGGAAATTCACACCCCCATTTGTGTGGGGGTGTAGTAGGACACCAACTAGTAAAAACCACCCTCAATACACCTGACCAGGATTCAAACCTCAATCTCTCTGTTACTAGCAATCCAGTATAATTTAAGAGTACCAAGTTAACCTATGTAATCACAGATGCAAGTACCTAGAAGATTGGAATTTGGTTTAAATTTCAGGTAAATAGTGATTTTTAAAAAGATGATATTTTACTACCGCCACAAAAACGCTGGTTTATTTCCTTATATTTCATCTTCTTCATCCTGAATCTTCAAATTAGTTTAAGTGGGGTAAGACCTTTAGCATAAAAAAGCAATAAAAAATCCTAGTTCTTAGTGTTCTGAAACTTGATATAGAAAGAATTTCAACCACTTTTAAGTTTATAACCAATATGTAAAACATAAATTCTTGAGTGGAGTGAAGGGATTAATGCCTTAGCACTATTGTTCATGGCAAAACTCAAGGAGACCGGCACACAAAATATATTAACCAATATTATAGTATGTTTAGTACACAATGAAATATAAATGTGTGCACTGCATGCTTTTGATTGAAAAACCAAGTCATTATGCATGGCATTTATCAAGAAATCTTAAATAATCTTTATATTAAATAAGTTGGGTGGAGAAAGAGACTATGCATACATGGCTATGTACATCATATAAAAATAAATTGTTTTATTCAAAAGTTATTATCAGATCAATAACTTTATTTGCAGTACAATCAGTGAGTATCTTAAAGTCTAACAATTAAAACTATCTTTTGAAATATACTGGTACACTTAAAAAAAACTTCCACTTTTGTTGGCCTGCTAACATACATGTAATAAGGACCTATTGTATTGTTTTGATTTTTTCTTAAAAGTTATGTAAATTTGAAAATACTACCCAATAAACACAAAAAACAAAAATACGACTATTAAAATCATTGTTCCGAGTAAAGAAAGCTAAGACATCCACATGCATTAATTTATTGTTTTTGTTTGTGACACTTTCTATTCATATATTAACAAACAAATTTAAATTGAAAGCCTAAACTAAGGAATTGTGATGTTATGTTCACATTCTTAGTATTTAATTCTAATCCAACAATATGGCATGTAATCAAAAGGAAAATTTAGTTTTGAAATATATATTCCTGAGCAAATTCTTATTTACTATCTGGGTTAACAGAGTATATTCAACTCAAATTAACATTTTGATTTGTTTAGTAACCATAAATAATGCACCCCAATAGAAATATAGCATATTCTAATTATTAGGTTTTATTTTTTCAGTGTCAACGCATTAAAGACCATTTTAAATTAAGACTGCTTTAAATGTAATACTGAAGGTTAGCCAAAACTTTTAATTTATTTTGACAATTAGTGTGTAAATGACACTCACTGAACTAAAATTTAATTTATCAGGAACATAAATATTTAAAAATGCATTCCTAGCTGTATCCCAGTAATTTAAATGAGAATACAGTGTAAGAATAAACCTGAAAAATGTGTAGACAGAGATATGAATGACTTACTTTGTTGTTTTACTAACAGACTTATCTGAGTTCTTCTCTCCATATTCAACACATTCTTTAATATCTACTTAAAGCCTATAAAATGGCATAGCTCTGAGCTAATATTTTAAGAAATCTATATGGCTAAGACCTAAAAATAAAAATTAGGAAAAAAGAAGGAATTTGAAGAGAAATATGACTATCGTCTTTGGTTCTCGTGTAGTGTTTTAAATATTAATGTAGCTTATTTGTGTTACATTTCTGATTCAAAACATAAAGGACATAATAAATTGTTAAAAGTTTTAATGGCGTTTATGGTGTACAAAATAACTAAACTATGATAAATGAGCGCAGTATAATGTGTGAAACATGAATGATTCAAACCAATGGAGTCAAATGGTTATTGATCATTTTTAATAAATTCAGACATAGTTTTATATATTTAAAAATATATTCCTGTTTTAACTCTATGTTTATATGGTATGGTAGTGAATTCACAATTAAACATAGCAAAGTGTTAAGAATATTTATTTTATGCCCCCTTAGTGCAAACATGAAGAATTCTATTAACCAATTAGGTTGGTAATAATTGAGCCTTTGGAAGAATTGCCCATTATGCTGAAAGTGTGTTTCCTTGTGTTTGTTTATGGTTTTTTTGTTTTTATGTACATCAAGTCTTAAACATTTACATACATTTTGAAATATTGTATCCTTATTACTGCTTTATTTTATAGAATACTAGCAATCCCACACTATGTTACCCATGTCACAGTTATCTCTGAAATGTAATTATAAACATAACTAAAAAGCTAATTAGAAATTTAAAAATCCAGCTTCAAGGTGCATTTGTACCCCCTTCTGTGCACCTATGATAAAAATTTCAGACCTCCACATGCTGTATATTTGGCTGGGCATCGCACCCAAACAAACACACAACACAAGAGACAACCACTTCCTTTTATTATTATAAATAACTGAGATAAGTGGTATTAGATGTATTGTAATTTTTATAAACTAATTGAGTGACACAAACTAAATGTGTGTTTAATAGATTCAACATTTATGATTTACAAGACTGGTTAAAATTTGCTAAAAATAAATTTATAAATTAAAAATATTTTAATTCTTTCCAAACATTTTGATTTTATTATTGAGTAGATCTCACAAAAAGTGCAACAATTTTCAGCTAAAATAATGGAAACTTGCCCATGTGGCTATGGAAGGGATGCATTCTAAAAGTTGAGACTATGTGATAAGCTGTTTTTAGCTAGGGTTGGCTAATTTAGGGTTTGCAATTATTATTTTAATTTGAGTTTTAGTATTTAGAGTTTGATCTCAGCTGTAACAATTAGAAAAATTTACACAAGGAAGAAATGTTTATAGAAGATATTCTTGGTTAAAGTCTTAAGAATACAAGTGTGGGAATACATAGGAATTTAAAAAATAAGATATTGTTAAAAAAAGTTTGTTGATAGGCATTTAAAAAATAAGATAGTGTTAAAAAAATTTTGTCGAATATTTATTATGTTTTTTTCTTTAAAATACTAAATATTTTATAATGGGTCAGAGATTCACTTTGTCTTGCATACAAAGGTGATTTAAAACTATTCAATAATGTAATTCTACCTAACAGTAAATTAATCAGGGTGGCTACAAAACATATTTTACAAAATTCCCTGACTTTTCCAGGTTTTCCAGGCCACATTTTTCAATTCTCCCTGACTACTTTTTGACGTGAATACGTCTTTAAATTTGCTACCATATGGGGGCAATCCAAAAAACCTAACGATAACAAAATCGGGGGATACAGTTTGGCGTTGCAGTTTCGAATCTATCCTCTACATCCAAAATTAAATTATACCATTGGATAGCTAAGGAATCAAAGAATGCATTACGATATGCGAGAAAAGTGACGCATCGCGCACGGTGGAGGAGGAAGCGCCACCATTTTGAGGTTATTTTGCTGCGTATCGAGATTTGCAATTAGAATAACTTTTGACTCAGAGAAGCTACAATGTTCGTTTAAGTTTTAATCGTCAGCTGTCGTCAAAATCTATCGATTGTATATAAAACATTAGTTTAAAGTAATGACAGAGAATATAATAAGGTGTTAGAATAAAAAAATATCAAAAATCTATCGATTGTATATAAAACATTAGTTTAAAGTAGTGATAGTGAATATAATAAGGTGTTAGAATAAAAAAAATATAGCTCGTTACATAAACATATTCACGTACAACACATGGCCGTGTCCATGACACAGCCACACCCCATTTTTTTTCCCAGTTTTAATGGTGGGTGATAACTTTAGTTTATTTATTATTGATCACATATTAAAATGTTATTTTATTTAGGTATTAATAGCTTTTGTTTTCATGTTTGGTTGCAAAATTAATGGGATATATTAGACATATTTTTTAATTCCCTGACTTTTCCTTATTTTTAGTTAAATTCACTGACATTTCCCTGTTTTCCCTGTCATCCAAAAATTTCCTGACTTTTCCAGGTTTTCCCTGTCTGTAGCCACCATGTTAATTTAGGCATAAGTGGGTAAAGGCTGAGTAGAATTAAGTATATTTTTAAAATAATTTAACCTTTTTTTTAAATGTCCTTAAAAACCCCACCATTGTTAAGTAGTGAACCTTTAATGTAAAAGCAGGAAAATGTATATACATAGTATAGTGAATTAGGCTTTAATCTCAATACTTTTACTACTTTATATTTAAATAATGATAAACGGCATGATTCTGTTACAGATACAACATATTTTCCACAAGTGAAAACACCATAGAGACATATGTTAGAGGTTTAGATATTTTTGCTATTAATAACAACATAACTATTATTGAAGTGAAAGAAATTAAAACACCAGCTCCTTCTTTAGTCTTACTTGGTGAAAGAATGCATAAAATGATGTTTCCTTTGAAGTTCAGAATGATGGGAGAAGTATTTTAAAAAAGAAGAAAGGAAAAAAAATATCTTAAATCGAGTTGCAAGTGCTTGACTATTTACACCTTTTTTTTTGTACAAAGTTAAAAAAATTAATTGTATTTATGAAACATAAGTTAGTGGCAGAGATTGTGTTAAACACTTCATGCATGTATATGCTGTTTAACCTATAGGGCAGGGAGCTTACCTTAATTGGTTACACTATAGTGCAGCTTATAAGACAGGGTAATACTGTAATCAGCCAATGTAAGATTGATACCTTTCAAGGAAGAGGTAGTATCTAGTCAGTTCACCCTGAAATTTTGGCAAGCTTACCTTGAGAGGTTACACTATGGTGACGCTTGTAAGAGAGGGCCATCCTGTAATCTGTTAATGTAAGACTGCTACTTTTCAGGGTAAGAGTGTACATATTGTTTTATTAATTATTTTATCTCTAGATATTTTGAACTATGTTGCTCAAAGCTAAGCATATTTTAGAATGCAAGTGTTCTATCTCCCAAACTGTAATTTTTGTTTTGTTTAAAAGCATGGCCATCTTTTATTAAAAGATATTAAAATACATTTATAAAATAATAGGAAACCAACACTAAACATCAATATAAATATATATATAAATATATATATTTTTAAAGAAGATCTAACTTTCATCATTGAACACATCAACCTATAAAAATTGTTTTAAAATAAAGTTACTAAAGTGGACATGGAACACTTACATACTCAGGTAGCGATAAGATGCCATTAGTAGAAAGCCTGGTGACATCAGTCTGGCTAGCTTTGCCTAAGCTGTGAGAATAAAGAAGTCAATATAGTAGCATCCCAGCCATCTTAAAAGTGAGGTTGTGCCATTGAGTGGTTTCATTTTTCCGAACAAATATGCTTCTATAGCAAAGTGTTTGAAAAGGTTATCAGAATAATAAAGTCAATAAATGTATTTCTTAAGTTTAGTATTCAAAGATAAAAGTGTTTCAATTCTCAAATAGTGAAATGTATGCAGAAACCTTGGAGCATTGATTTATGTGGACTTTTGGTGTTTGTGGGTGCTAGAACATATGTAAGGAAAGTAAATTAATATTGGGATCAAAACTACTACATTAATGCTACACTATAGAGCTTTAAAAATTAAATTTAAACCATCACAAAGCAAGGTCCATGAAATGGGTATTCCATTAAATATCCAAATTTGTATTATTAGAATCATTTGATCATATGTGCTACAGAGTATTTTTTGTTTGCTTCCTTTATGTATCGTAGTCTTGCAAATGATTTGTTTGCAATCGGAAGGTCTCACTGTATTGCAATAATTTTTTCTATATACAAAAAAAATAATATGTAACTACTAACTTCATTTCCCCACAAATACCAAGAAAACTTATGTCACTTTGTTTACACATAAGGAATCAACTTCATAATGGAGCCTTCCTGTTTTTAAATATCTATTTTTTTATATGTTTTAAATTCTTGTTATTCATCCATTCCAGAGTGTTTTGGAAAAGTTTTATTAGGTTCTCATTTGAAAATTTTCCCAATTAAAGTACAATGGAGAATGGGGGGTAGAGGCAGGATCCATGTTGTCCAACTATTTTCATAAATTGATATCTTCACTCAGAGATTAAAGTGCTCAGGTGTCTTCAAATAAGTGAGAAAAGTGACAAGAACTAGTAAAAAAAGTGACTAAAGGTGACCATGAAGTGAATAAAATTATCAGGAATGTGTGAAGATAATTGAAAGAAGAAGAAAAATGCAACTTATAAAAACATTGTTTAATTTTTTTTTTATAAAATACAACTGTATTCTCTTAGGTACATAGAAATAAAAGAAATTAAACTATTTAAGATGTTTTGAATTTTAAATTTTCATTTGAAGAATGTTTGCTTCATCTATGGGATTCATTTCTTGTAAGTCTACATACTTGTCTGAAAATCATTATTTTGCATAACCACACGACCAAGTCAGGGTTGTGAGCTGACAGAGCTAGAGTCAGTCAACATAACCACACGACCAAGTCAGGGTTGTGAACTAACAGAGCTAGAGTCAGTCAGCATAACCACACGACCAAGTCAGGGTTGTGAACTAACAGACCTAGAGTCAGTCAACATAACCACACGACCAAGCTTTAATTTAATTTTGTAAGCAATTTATTTACAGTTCTGTATATTTTTTGATTCTTTTTTTAGTTAGTCTTGTGTTCAGATTTCTTTTCTTTAATTTTAACATTTATTTTTAAATTATCCTTTTATTTTTTAATGCATTAATTTTCTTTCCTCTTTACATAATTTACTTTCTTCCAGGAAGGCTCCTGTATGCACTCATATTCAATTAATTCTTAATTTATGTTAAATTATTATTGTCTTTCTTAAAAAAACTTGGAAGTGAGAAAATATAAGCTTTCTGGTAAAAATAAAGAGTTAATAAAAATGAATGTTCTTGAAAAAAAAAATGGGTAAGAGGGACTTAAAGAGAAAAAGTAACTAAAAGTGAGAAAAGTGACTTGCTTACATGCCAAACATATGTAATAATTTTTTTATTATTATGTTGTTTTATAAATCTTGATTTATTCTGCCTACATTGTGGCACAAATGCCAAATAAATGTTTGTTTTATTAACATGTTGAAGTTACTTGTTCTGTGTTTTTTCCTGGATTGTCTCACAAAAATAATGTTTTGGGTTGAATATTTCAACCAAGTTATAATGCTAATTTTCAATCTAATTTGAAAAAAATCATAGTACTAGCTATGTTTCAACTTGAATTATTTAGAAAAAAATAATCCATCACTTATTCAACATAATTTAAAATGGTGTCTTAGTAAATATTTAGTGCCTTTTTTGAAATATTTTTAAAGGGTTATATATTACCAAGAAAAAAAGGTTTTATTTCGCTACCATTTTGGTGTGGTTATCCTCTCTTTGAAAACAATATTTAAGAGCTTACCAAAATATAGGCATAACTATACACATAAATTAGGATAGGCTAAACTTTTTATGGAAAAATATTTATTGAATTTGTTATTTTATCCTCTAGATCAGTGGTGTGCAACCTTATGCTGGGTGCGACCCCGATGAAATACTTTATTTAGTAGAACGTATACCCCCATGTAATTAAAATAAAGAATAAACATTGATATTTCAAAATACATTTTATAAAATAAATTTATTTTACATTCCTCTATATTAGTTAATTTAAGTAATTGAATATGTAAAAAAAAATCTAGCCAGAAATAGTATGCAAGATGTATTGAAGAGAAAACAACACACTATTAATAGAATAATGGATTAAAATAAAATGTTTGACAGACAATTCTAATGTGAAATTTGAGCTTGAATTTTGGGAATTACACACACTATTCTTGGATTTATGTCTTAAATTGCAACTTTTAAGAAAATCTTCAACATCTAGTTTTGATCGACCTGCGGTCTTTATTGGGTTGATAGTAGAAACATTTTTGTTGACACTAAGAAAAGTAAATATTGCAGTGCTTTTTTGACTAATAATGGATGTTCATTCTACCGAGACAGCCAAAATTAAGTCAAGGTTTATGCCCTGAACTTTATTTAAAGTGTTTCATCTGCAGACATTTTTACTAGCTCCTCCTTTTCTTTCAAAGTTAATCTTGAGGAAGAGTTAATGATAAATGAAAATTGATCTCAAACCCAGCCAAGAAAACGAAGAAACTGCTTTAAAATGTTTGTTTTCAGATTCAAAAAATGTTCAGCGAAAATAGTTTTAATTGGTCCAACTTCTATATCATTCTCTTGCAGAAAGTGGGGCAGGCATGGAAGAATTTCAAAGAATTCATTTTCAACAGATGTTTTGAAAGAGTAGCGTTTTTATTTCCATGAGATGTATTTTTATCTCATCTTGCAAATCAAAAATGTGATGTGGCACTTTTCCAAGAGAAAGCCATCATACTTCTGTATGTAATAACAGTTTATCATATTCTGATCCTATTTCATTGTTCATAATTAAAAAAAAAACCCTACTGTTCAACAGCCTTACCACGTTTACAACACACAATGCATTTTCAGTGGGACCACTCAAACCTCAGGATAAAATTCCAGTATAATTCCTGGTTTTCATTGCAAACAAAATTAACTTGTCCTATTTTTTTAAAAGGCTTTTCCCTGGTTGTAAGATAAGCCCATTATTTTAAATCAATTTTTTTTTGGTGTGTGTAAAAGGTGTGTTGAACATGCCACAAAATATGTATAACTTGAGCAAGTACTTTTGAAAAACATTTGAAATGCTTAGTAAGGAACAGTTACTAATATTAAGAAAAATAAAATTCAATTTTAAGTGAATTTAAGTTTAAAAAGTTGTACTAATTGACGTGAAAGAAACATAGATATATAGTATAAATATAATATATATGCACAATATTTAAATTATATTTGTAAAAGATTTGGTAGTAATAATTACAAGTAATGATACATTTTAACTATGAATATGTTGAAATAGTAAGAAACATCTAAAAATCAGGTACATTTTAAAATAGACATTTGTATCAATTACACTTAAAACTAAGTTGAAAGAATCAAAGGATGATGTGACTATGCATATATTGAAATTTAATGTAATACTCTTGAGAAATTACATAAGAATTACTAAATTTGAAAAGTAAAGATTGTATTTATTTCTTAGCTGTAGTTCCCTGTTCCTTGATTTCTGGTTGCAAGAGCTGCAAAGTTATTTATTATTATTATTATTATTATTATTATTATTATTATTACCACGTCTTACTACCCGATCAGGTTGTACACACTTATGCTAACGTGTAGTGGTAGGGTGGTTGTGAG
>CABFOW010003368.1:0-10776 GCA_902141385.1 Timema californicum
GTAGATGTAGTTCTTTACTACTAGGTGTATCATTCTTTCCTTTGAAACTAATATTTCGATAAACAAATTAATATAATTTATTGGAGATATGACGAAATCTTGTTTTGAAATGAATATTATATTATACTACCATGAAGTAACATGGCTGACTTACTCATTGACATTTATGATTACCCAATTCCAGATGAGCTAGAAACTTGAAATTTGGCAAACTTATAGTTTCTAGCCTGTAACCGACGGGAAAATTTCAAAAAGTTAAAAAAAAATTAACCAACGAAAAAAATTCAAAATGTCGGATCAACTTTAAAGTCGGTGTGGACCTTACTTTGGAGGTCTCTTGTGGCTAAACGGTAAGACCTATCAAAAAACGGCTCTGGAATTACATTAGTTTACATCCTCTTGCAAAGAAAACTTATTGGGGGTTTGGGGGCGGAGCCCTCAAAGAGCAAAGCGAGTGTATGAGTATATATATACTCATACACTCATATATATACACACACAAAGACGAAAGCCTTGACACACTGACTTATAGGCGTATTCCTAGAACCTTTGGACATGGAATATTTCTTTCAGGTTGTAGGCATTCAATACCAAGGGGTTTTAAGAAATCAAACGAGGCTCGGAACATTGGGTTTGCGACCCCCCAAAAAATTATAGATGAGCTGGAAAGCTTAAATTTCCATGAAGGTCCCAGAGGTATTGCCACATATAACAAGAAAAATATAAAAATGGGAAATTTCAAAATATGGATACAAGAAACTAGGGTAGGGGGCTAGAATGAGGAAAAAAACACTTCTAGATGATGTAGCAGTGGCAGATCCAGAGATCCCTTACACTCTCCCTATGCAACCAGATACTTCATGATTGTAAATTCATTATAGGGGATTAAATTTCCATATATATTTACCAGTCCTGTTATAACAATAATGAAAGTGGTACTGCAATATATTTCTAACGTTCTACATCCTACAAATCATGAATATTTTTTAAAATCAGTTACTGATATGTTATTTTTGTGTTTGTCTTCTAGGTGTATCGACAAACTTTCACGGCTCATTACACTGTGTATGACGTTTCAAATGAGTAAGTAAATATAGCTATATTGTAGGTCTGCATTAATCGCATATACTAAACGATGATAAATTAACAAATGAGGAATATATTATAATTTAGCATTTAAAATGCATACATTTAATACAACTAAATATTAACTACCAAATGAAGGCTGATGAAATTTCTAAATCATGTATTTATTTATGTAATACTTTATATATATATGTTACATATATATATATAGTGTGTCAGATCACATTTAAACAGTGGAAATGAGATGAGTATGTAGAATTTTTTATCGTGGACATATTAAAAAGAATACCAATAAATAAACTGTTTTAAAAGAGGAAACTTTTATATTGCCCGATTAATAGGGAGCTAACTTTTCTTAAGTTCTTAGATATTCCTCTTAAGGTTATAAAGGGTTGGATGTGGGTTGGATATTAAAACATAATTTGAGAATTTCATTTGTTTTTCCAAGCAAATGGTATACGAGCTGTTGGATTCTTCTATACAGACTTTGCTGTATAGTATCAAGCCGTCCTATTTAGCGGCATTAAACACACTAATAATAGGTTGATATCTTTTAACTTCAATTCAAATGTTTTCAGACACATAGACACCCATCATAGCAATGAGTGTTAATGTTCCAGTCACCACATCCCCATCCGGTTGAACGACGCTCCCAAGGTGCGTCAGTCACGTCTCCAGTACGTCACGTGGCTGGGGAACACTAGCGCCCTGCTGTTGGTGGCGGAGAATGACATCTACTTGCGCCTGTCACCCTCGGGTTCCCAAGACCACAGCATCACGGAGACGGGTCAACCAGGGGTCATGTACAATGGCATCGCCGACTGGCTTTACCAAGGTAAAGACAAGGATGGTTCTGAACCCTTTTCCTGCCACGGACCTCTTTGACAGTCTTTGGGGACCACTTCTCAGAATAATGGTTTTAAACGCATAAAATAAAATACACCAAAAGAAACAAATGTTATCGAAATGCCGTTATGGAAAAAAAGTGACATAAAATAATATGTTGCCGTTGATAACAGCAGAACCATAACAAGGGTGTTGAAAAGGGAACAATAGGGCTACCTTTCATCACTGGCCAAAGGAGAGGGGGGTGAAGTGCAGGGGTGGACTGTCTAATTCCAAGCAGCCCGTGTCTACAAATACGATGGCCCTTAGCATATATTAATATCTACCACTGAAGCTATGTTTCACTGCAAGCTGAAGTGGTGAGGAAAGGTATATCTTTATTATTATTTAAGTTAATCACAAATCCATTTCAGCTACATTATCGATGATCAGTTACTACTTCAAACCGACCCAAACAAAAATGCTTCTAAATGCTTGGACAACAACTCGCTACTTGTGTAGATCACTAAACAGAGTATTTTACGTTTATTTATTAACAACACCAAAAACAACAAACGGGGTTGTTTTAAATTTAATACTATTATAGATGTTCACAACTAAGACTTACTTTCTGGAACCTTTGATTCAAATTAAATAAAAATACCTATTTTTGAATAGAATGTATTTATTTTAGTTTAAAGTAGTTGTGGCTGTCCAAATCAAACCAGCCCACCGTCTGGTGGCCCAGTCCACCCCTTGGAGGGAGGGGTAGGGGAGTGTCATGCTGAAGACGATGCACTTATATATTTTTCCAACCTTTAGTTCATGGTGCAAGAATTTTACAAAGCTTAAAAAAACCTTTGTTATTAGTACCGGGTATTTGATCTGTACGAGTATACCCTGATTTGGGTAGAAAGAACAGTATCTGATAGTTAATAAAGCTACTAAAACGATTATAATATATTTACTCTTATACACCAAGTCATGTTATCTGCAGCTGTCACGTATGATGTACATTTTGGACACCTATACAATAACACAATATACATGGTAAAATGGCGTATTTAAAAGCAAAACTATAGTATTTGATAATTACGGTTATAGCCGCACCTAAATATCAAATTCTTTAAAATGAAAAATGACACCTGGAAAATGAATCGAGCCCGGGACCTTTGACTTAGCAAGCCAATGCTCTAACTACTGAGCCATCCTGGAATAATCCCCTGAACAAGGTAATTATTTTATCATGCTTTAAGGCAGAGTCTGTGATGGGCGTGTGAAAATCATCAGCTAAATATTTAATCTATCAAGATATGCGCATTCGTTCAGTTATCATTGTACTATTGGAAACATAAAGCCCTCCTGAGTCTGAGAAGGCTGCGTTAATTATCTGGTAGCTCGTGATCTTAATTGATCACCCACTTGTAGACGACGAGTTTCACACGTCCATCACAGACTCTGCCCTGAAATATGAAAGAAGAATTACCCTGGGCACGAGATAATTCCCAAATGGCTCAGTGGTTAGAGCAATGGCGTACTAATTCAAAAATCCCGGGTTCGATTCCCGTGTTCAGGTGTCAGTTTTCAATTTACAGAATGATATAGTAAAATGTTATCAATATTGGTCGCAAGGCAATATGTTTGTGTTTTCTAAACTGTTCTTCCAACCAAAGACAGACTATAGACGTTAGGTGTTCGGTCACATGGTCACCTAAGGAGTTGGTGTCAATGGAAACACACTTTACGTAGCTTTGAATGCTTCATGTGATAATTTGGAAGCAGTAAAGTGCTTTCATGGCGCGCTTTACAACTTCTTTGAGTGCCAGGCAGTGGTCAATGTTGCAGAAAAGCTGAGCTCAGACATAAATCTGCACTGAAGTGAACTTTTACAACTCGTTGTCATCCATAAAATCCACCTTGCACTCGCACTCTATCCGGTTTACTTAACCTTTAGAGGAGTCTACAAATTTGACGCAAATACTTAAAACAAGCAATATAAATAAATACCCAAGATTCTAATAAATTGTTTAATTCTTTTATAGGTATTTTATTATTTGTAAACTAAATTAAATCTTATAGCATAATTAATTGTAATATAGTATCAAAATTGTTCTAAATAGGAAAAAACTGATTTTTCTACATCCTAAAAAGGCTTAAAAATTCATTTATAATTCTTTTCGAGCAGTAAAAGATTAGATATTTTTTAATATCTCTAGAATATGGTGTGCGAATTCAAGTTTTTTTGCAGTAAATTTGATATTAAAACTCCTTCACAATTTGATGAAAATTGGCAAGATTATCTTCTCACAAGTCGCGAGAAGAAATTTTAATTAAATGTATGTAACCCCAACATTCATATCTTAATTTGACCACTAATGGAGTGATAGTTTATAAGTGTGAAAGCGATATAAAAATACTTTAAATGTCTACTCTCCCAATTTTTGAATTTTATTTATGATTATCTCGGTGTACTAAACTAAATCTTCACTTAGTTATGGGCGAAACACAAATCTCTGTAAGGACTCATAGCCAGATTTGACAACCGCTGAATGTGATAGCTGTCCTGTTGAGAAATAACTACAAGTATAATAATAGATATGGACGGAGTCTTGTATAGGTAAGAGTGTTCCATTCAAGGTGGGGTGTGAGGGTGGGCAAGTTAAGGTGGGATGGAAGAGGCCGCGATAAAAGCCCAGTGTTTTTGAGGTTTTTATAGCAACTGATTTTTTTTTTGCTAAAATAAATAAAAGATTGCTTCAGTACAAAGAAAGAGTTTAATTTTCCTCCCATGCTAATATCATCGGTTCCTGAATATATATCATGAGCATAGCACCATTAGATGAGAAATTTTTTAAATGAGGATAAAAAAGTTGCCATTACATTCCAGGACACCCTTGACAGATATTCAAGAAATGTAGCTGTGCCGATTCCCTTAACCTCAACCTACACCTAATTCTGATTAAGGAAGTTGCCCACCTGTGACGTCATGGTCAGCCAAAGATGGTATTTCCCATGTTAATAAATTTACGTTTTACTCAGCGAGTTTTCAAGATATAACGTCGAAACAAAATCATAAATTCTTAAATAATTCTAAAATTGGCCCTACAGTGTCACAATTTTTTTTATCTTTAAATAGTTTTTTGTAAATGTATTTTTGTATATATCCTCTACAGCTTAGGTTATTTGCCTTGGTCACGAAAATGTCCTGTAGGAGTCTTCCTTCCAGGATATGGATTAAAATAGCCCGTGGTAGCATATTTCTATCTAGAATAGGAAAAACCCACCTCGGTGGCGTAGTTGGCTAACGCGCTACTCGTGTTGAGCTCGACTGCTGAGGACGGGGAGATCGAGGTTCGAATCTCAGTCGGGTGAACTGGGGTAGGTTTTTACTAAATGGTTTTCCACTCTCCATCCATGCAAATGCAGGTTCACTTCCTCAAATTCAACCTGCCCAATTCCTAATCCATTAATGTAATTAGTACTTAAAGCGTATAATCCAAACGGGTAGTAAGACGCGGTGCTAAATAATAATAATAATAATAATAATAATAATAATAATAATAATAATAATAATAATAATAGAATAGGAAAGAACGAAAAGCACACGAGCAAAGAAATAGAACTGAAAGCTCAGCATGAAGCATTTATTCTTTCTCCATCAAATACTATTTTCCCTATTTATTGTTCCACTTTTTTTTAAAGTTTTTTTTAATTTTCCTCGGGGGGTAGGATTGCGCATTATCATCGACTGCTTGACACCAAAGGGCTGAGGTAGCATATAAACCCATCGGTCCTCTTTTGTTTAAGGTCCAGCGGGTGTTGTAAGAACTATTGTGAGCTGAAGACAGGTCTTCCTTGAATAGAGAGCCTGGGTGAAGAAAGATACGTTGGTGATAGGGACTGGGGGTTGGGGGTTGAGGGATTGGAAACGAGAGATGATTGGAAATCGATCCGTATCAGTGTTCTTGGTAGGCGAGAGGGTAGAAGAGCTGAGGGAAGTAACTGGCTCGTCAAAACGTCACAGGATTATCGCTACGGAGCAGCAGCTTTATAACTGAACCAGACAACTTACAAGTAAACGTAAAGCATCGAGACACCATCCTCCCACTCTTTCCTCAATCTAGATATTTCTGAGGTTCGTGGGCGAGTGTCTCTTGGGGTGTGTTCTTCCATCTCTCTTTGAGCGCTGAAGTGAAAAGTGACTACGTTGGAAGGATATGAAGGGGTGTCTCGACAGATACGACTGTTGTAAGGAGAAGGAGGTGAATGTATGCGATACAAAGAAGGAAGAAATGACACCCGTTTTAGAACTCAAGTCAGAAAGTGTGGTCGGTGGTTCGGTAATCAATTAAATGTTTCGTCTTTTTTTTAAATATTTATACTAGAAAAATAAACAAATCGTTTTATCACTTTTTTTAAGCTGTCTATAATAATATCACAATTTACTTGTAGCTTTGACTTTTTGAATAAAAACAAAGTAAACTTTTGAATACTTTCATTTAGAAGTAAAATATGATATTAAAATTTAAAATATATAAATATACTAGGTTTTTAATGTTAATAAATCACGAATATTATATCTAAATAAATACTAAAATAAAATCAGTTTCTATTGACTTATCAAATTGAGATTAATATAATTTATTGGCTGTAAAATTGAAAAATAAAAAATAAACATGACTATTTACTTGTATACTATATGTTATTGAAAGCTACAGTTCATCTTTCCACAGTTAAATTCTCTGTATAGAGTGAATTTATATTTTAAAATTTCTAAGGGTGGAATCTATATATTGATATGTTTACTTTTTTTTCTTTCAAAAGTTCAATCCAATAGTCATAGGATATACAATACAAACATATGCTTTTAAGGTCAAAATGTATAATTTTATATGGTTTTATTAATGTTAGTTTTATAGGTATTGATATTATCTATCAAAATTGACAGCTACGAATCACATGGTTTGACGTATCAACACGGAAAATTATATTTAGTAACTTTTTTCTATCTGAGCAGCACCTTAGCTCAGTTGGTAGCGTGTCTGTATACTGACATGGCCGAAAATGTATCATTGGAGAAATGTGGATTTACAATTTCACAGTGATGAATTAACGGCTGGGGACTGGATGGTGTGCCTGTGCTAGTCTTAAGTTATATTAAAGGCATACGAAGTTATGACAGGCCTATAAAGCCGGTAGTGGAACATATGTGGATTGAATAAAATACTGACATAGGTCATAGGCTGGAAACAGTAATGGATGTCAACAAAACTTTTCTAGCTCTCAGCTGTTCCTGCACACATTGAATTACAGCAAATTACGCAGGAATCTTTTACAGAGGCAAATTAATGATTTTATAATTATTTTAGCACCGCGTCTTACTAACCATTCGGGTTGTACGCTTATGTATTAACTACACTAATGGATTAGGGATGAGGAAAACTAAATTTAGAGGAATTTCCCGCATATGAATGGAGAGAGAGAGAGGGGGAAACTATCAGGGAAAACCGCCCTCAGTATAGCCAACCGGAATTGAATCACGATCCACCGGTCATCGGCAGTCTAGTCTATTGCGATAGTAGCGCCTTAGATCATGCGGCCACAGAAGCGGGTAGCTATATAATCGATTCATGGTTTGGATCACGTAATGTGACTATTTCTCACTTATGATTCGCTGGCATGGGTATCGACAGATTCTTTCAACGTCTTTTGGGCGAAACTAAAGATAGCACGCTCAGATGTCTCTTTTTGCTTGTCAGTCCTCTTTGCAAATTAACTTAATTAGCTCAACTATACAACTGCAATGTCTAACATCTAGACTGCGTCACCAACGACAGGAACGTTGGAGTTTGAATCCTGACCGGATAAACTTGGATGGTGTTTTTTTAAATTTTATTTTCACATACATTTTTTAAAATCTTCCATCCCTGCCATTGCTAGTGCACTTATTCCACGTTAACTTTTTGCATTGGTAACTTGGTGGTCTAGGGGTAAGGTGTCAAACTTCTGTGCTGGGGTCCGGGGTTCAATCCTCAGTCCCGGCGCAGATTTATCTCATAGACAAACCCTTCTTTCACCTCTGGCACACAACTTGTGAATGTGGGGAATGCCAGGCCTCCACCGTGGTTCGGATTCCATGTTAAACTGTAGGTCCTCCATTTCATCTCACAATCAACCTATCATTACACATTAGCGTAAGTGCGTATAACCCGAACGGGTAGTAAGACGCGATGCTAATAATAATAATAATAATAATAATAAAACTTTTTCATTAATATTCACTAGTTTAAGTACTAGTTAGTAATTCCTGTATACAACGTGGTAGGCAAATAAAATTGTAATCTCTTTAAGATGGTAGGTTTAGTACATACAATGGTCTTTTTTTCTTTTTTTGCAGACAACATTTTCTGTATGACCCACCTCGGTGGCGTAGTTAGCTAACGCTCTAGTTTTAGTTTCGTGTTGAGCTAGACTGCCGAGGAAGGGGAGATCGAGGTTATAATCTCGCTCGGGTGACCTGGGTGTGGTTTTACCTAAATAGTTTTCCACTCTGCCTCCATGCAAGTTCGGGTTCACGTCCTCTTTAATCAACCTTCCTGATTCCTAGCCCATTTGCATAGTTAGTACTTTGGTTTACAACCCAAACGGGTAGTAAGACGTGGTTCTAAGTTTTAAAAAAATATCAGAATTTATCTATACTATAATTGAGTGACGTTAGTACTAGTTTTCAAAAGTGCTAACTATTGAATTATTTATTTGACGTGTGTATAAATGAAGGTAGCTTTTCTATAATTTAGTCTGATTTAGATAGGAATTAACTCAATAATTACATAAATCATACGTGATGTCATCCGATCCACAGTTGTCACTTTATAATTGTCACTGTCACATTAAAAAAAATACTATAAAATAACACTAATAAAAATAGTAAAATGTCATCAATGTTGTAAGTAAAAGAAAAAAAGTGTTTGTTCCTTCCTACCAGATTTTTACTATAGGTCCCATATTATTGAAAGCCACCTATACAGATCTGGTTTTAATAGAAATAGGCTTTGATAATAAAAAAAATATATATAAAATTTTATTTGCTTGAAATAAAATTTCCTGGCCGATAAAAAGTCAATATTAAAAAAAATTAGTTACAAATAATAGTGTGAAATTGGCCATCTGTGCTATCTAAATATTCTACTTTAAATAATAAGCTAAGGATGAGGAAGGTATAATCTAGAATAAATGTACCCGCATCAGTGGGGAGTGAGTGCGAGAACTCATTTAGAAGAGAGGAAAAGACACCGCAATACACCCGGCCTGTACTCTGATACCAACCTCCTTATCATCGGCAAACGAGATCATACGAAACTGATACCCTAATCCGCGTGACCACCGGTGAGGGTAAGCTTATCGCCGACCTCTCAGGAGAGGATGCCCTCCAAAATCACCGCCTGGTCCGCACGTACCTGGCCGGCTGCCTGCGTGAGGGGGCTGAGGCCGGGGGAGGGGGGACAAGCTCCACGCTGCTGGTGTAAAATCAATACACGCAGCGCTACTGGTGGTCGCACGGTGCAAGAGCACCTGAGTGGCGAGCAGCTGTGACGGGATCACTCTCTCAGTACGACGACCAGAGGCAGTCCGCCGTGCTTGTGGTTCGTGACCAATACTTTGCTTTTTTTTAAAATCACTTTATGTGTTGGCTCTTGGGATAACTTGTCTATCTAATCTTAGGGGACAAGAAGATGAGGTTAAACTTTAAGGAAACGTATCAAAATGTGTCTACAGAGAGGATGGAGAACCATTTGGGGTGGGCAGAGGGAGGAAGGGTGGGGGCCATCAACCAACCGGGATCCAAACCCCGGCATCCAGGCTTAAAGCCAAATACGCTCCTACTAAGCTAGTCCTGCCAGTCTAGACCAGTACCGACAGAATATTCTCTGAAATGTGGCCCTGTTTGGGTCAAGCTACCATCGTACGCCACCAGGGGCGTAGGTATGAGGAATGAGAAGGCCTTGGAGGTTGCTAGCCTTCCCTAGACATTGATTGACATGGGCACCGAAGATGCCTGCTAGGATACTAGTTCATTAGTTCACATAAAAACTCTTTACGGTCTTATGTTTTAGGAGCACCACTCTCAGCAGTGTACTTTATTTATAGAGAGGGGCCACCATTATTAAATAAACCCGCCTCGGTGGCGTAGTTATCTGACGCGCTGGTTTCGTGTTGTTGAGCTAGACTGTCGAGAACGGAGAGATCTAGGTTCGAATCTCGATCGGGTGAACTTGGGGTGGTTTTTCCTAAATGGTTTTCCACTCTCCCTCCACGCAAATGCGGGTTCACTTCCTCTATATCCAACCTTCCTCAATTCCTAACTCATTATCTTAAATAGTACGTGAGCGTATAACCTGAACGGGTAGTAAGACGTGGTGCTAAGTATTTATTTATATATTAAATAGATTTTATGAGGGCACCTCAAGCTTATTTTGGTTCTAGCCTCCCCCAAACCAAAAGCGATCCTACGCCCCTGCATAACACCATATTTATTGTATGTGTATGCTCTAATGCCAGCAACTACGATAAGAAAATTTAGTTAATAAATCTAAGAAAACAGGATAAATACAGTGAGTTTGCACCCGCATCTACCCAGATTGTGAAGAAGGGGGCGAGCACGGCGCCTCGTGGAAACACCGTCCACTGCTCAGGGTGGTAGGAATCGAAATCTTTGCTGGCAGGAGTAACAAGAGCTAGCCGCTCCCTTAACTCTGGCGGCAATAATTATTATTACAATCTTATTTCCATAGGAAGCCCTTTATTTGAAAAATGGAATTTAGTGTTGCTAAAATGACAGGATTTTTTTTTTTTTTTTTTTTTTTT
>CABFOW010003368.1:11120-43801 GCA_902141385.1 Timema californicum
CCGTGGTTCGGATTCCACGTTAAACTGTAGGTCCTTCATTTCATCTCACAATCACCCTACCATTACACATTAGCGTAAGTGCGTATAAGTCGAACGGGTAGTAAGACGCGGTGCTAATAATAATAATAATAATAAAACAAATAAGATATATCTATAATGACAAATTTTAGATAGTTAAGTGATAATTAAACTGTAAATTTCCCATTAAAAAAAATCAAATGCTTACGTGTTACTAAACAGATTAATAAAAAAAATGGGTACAGGGTGGGGGGGGTGGACCGCTTAAAGGAAATGAACCAATATTAGCGAAGAATAAAACCACAGCACTGGCGGCGATAGTCTATTGTGTCCTGACAACTTGGTCCACGCAACCACCGGTGTCGGTTGAACATTGGATTGAATGAGTTGTAATCTTTAAATGTGTGCAGCGCACCGGGAACAACATATTATTGTTTAATACACATGTATGCTATTTTATCGGAGTATTTAGAGCTGTTCCTTACTAGGCAACTATCGACAAAGAGCGATCGCTTTGTTGATTAACATGGAGATAGAATGGGGGTTTCACACGTAGCAACCGAGTTTCCCATCCCGACATCAATTGCTGAGACCCACTTCGGTGGTCGCATGGTATAATTCAGTAGACTAGACTGCTGATGAGAAGGAGATCAAGGTTCAAATATCG
The DNA here is from genome assembly GCA_902141385.1 of Timema californicum. Taxonomy (NCBI): domain Eukaryota; kingdom Metazoa; phylum Arthropoda; class Insecta; order Phasmatodea; family Timematidae; genus Timema; species Timema californicum. Next base: position 11,806 of record CABFOW010003368.1, read on the forward strand.
ATCGGGAGTACTGAGGATGGCTTTTGCAAAAGGATTTTCCACTCTCCCTCCACGCAAACGTGGGTCCACTCAATCTAAATACAACCTTTCTAATATCTAAAAACCATTAGCGTATCTATTATGTAAGCGTATAGCCCAAACGGGTAGTAACATGCGGTACTAAAAAAAAACACCAGTTGCTCAGAAGCTGCCCATTATTCGTGCGAGTTGTGGCGTAGTTGCCCATCAGTGCTTGGTTAATCACGTGTTAATATTGTTCCATACACAGGTAACAATCGCCAGCCAGTCTCCCAAGTGGTGCCAACACCCCAAGACAGGGGCGGATACAGATCATTTTCATAGGGGGAAGGGGGTCATAATTATAATAACATAGTTACTTACAACGATTGATTTCTGTTTAAAGCCATTTAATAGTTTCTCATTCATATTTGATCTTATGTATGTTTTAAACCGTTGTCACCTTATCCTATTTTTTTTTAACTCAGACAATTTTTATAAACTATTTGGAGTGGCCCTCCTTCAACATTTTTTTAAAATATGGTTTACTCTAAAGGTTATGAGTAGTCTTCGACTTGGTTTTTAAAACTATTAGATTCTCTTATAGGCCATTTAAAGTGTTTCTCACCTATAAATATTTGAAATTTGGATTCCCCTCGAAGCTATTTAGAGTGATCCTCACCTTAATTTTTACGATAATTAAATACCTATAGAAGATAATCTTTGAAGTGGCCATCCATCGATTAATATTTTGAAAATTTAATTCTTTCAGAAAACTCAGAATTTGGAATTGTCCTCTCCTATACATTTTTGAAAATTGGATGACCTTGGAAGCTATTTATAGCTTTTCTCCCCTGACTTTTTCCGCCAGTTACATGCCTCTAGTTTAGTAGTTATTTGAATCGGTCTTCTCTGGCAAACTTTTGACAATAAAATGCATCTAGAAGTCATTTAGAGTTTAATTTTAGGCCATGTTTCCGCTTCATATTCAATAATATGAGAGGATTTTAAATATATCTAGGGGGGAGTTTATTCCAGGGAGGGGCAAATTATTTCCAGGGGGGCAGAGTCCCCCATAGTTCCGTTGCTCCTGTTATCCACACATGCTCTATTCTGTATTCATGGATGAAATGCTCTCAGGTAATTACTAGTCTTCTTTGATGTGTGGTAGTCTACCGTCTCTATGCAGAACAATGTTCGTCACTCGCTATGCACGACAAATATTAGTACATGAAAACCAATATTTTCTCCACACTTGCGTGAGTCATACCAAACATTGAATAACGCACGTGTGGACCCAGCTTAAGAAGTGTCTACGCGTAAAAAGATTAAAAATTGTATAAAATGTATCTGTGTTGTATTTTCTTTCTAAAATTTGAACTTTCATTTTGTTTTTTTGTATTAATTTTTTAACTTTCAATGTCAAATGACCCTTTGACCCCACTCCCCCGGTGAATCCACACCTGCACTAAGACACCTGTTGAGTTTAGTTCGTGATACGGAAGGCTATTTTTTCTATTTGGTTATCTGGTTATTTATTGTTGGTTTGTTTTTATCGGCTTCGATCCCCGGCACTCCCAGATTTTCTGTGAAGCAGTGGCTCTGAAACGGAGTAATCTCAGCCTCGTGAGGACAAATTGGGAGATACCTAAATGAAAAAGTAGCGGCTCTGGTCTATAAAACTGAGATTAATGGCCAGAGGGCTCATTGTGCTGGCCATATGACCTCTATCCGAAGAAGTTTGCACTATATTCGCCAACAGAGGGCGGCCGCTTAGCCTGTATGGCTGGCTCGATGATAGGCCGAGGCTGGGAGTGTGTGTGTGTGTGTGTGTAATAGAAAGAGAGAGTGTGTGAGAGTGCGTGTGAGAAATAGAGGAAGGAAATACAGCATATCACATCGTAACCCCAATAAAAGCACCCCTCTATTGAAGTTTGTCTTAGGATCAAACTTGATCATGTTTGGTGGAACCCCTCATATCATGAAACTGTGTGAAAATGAGCTTACCATGGTCCGGAGTGTAGCGCAGCTCCGAGCTTGTTAACAGGGGAGTATGTCGTTCCCTCACCAAGCTAATGGCTAGCTACACTCGAGTAACGAGATGTCGACGATGGGGAGGGCAGCCCCGGGCCTCATTAACAAGAAAGGGCTGAGGGGGTCACCGTGGTGGGTCGCTTGAGAAAGGTTAAAGGGGGTGATATTAAAGTAATGGTTTAAGAGGACGAGCAGAATGGGTTTGAGGGGTGGGCAGGGGGAGGGGGCGAATAGGAGAGGGTAGGCGTGTCTACTGTCAACCTCGTTGCTGGGATCCAACTTTCTACTTTTCTCTCCTATGATTTTTTGTATATGCTCGAAGTTCACGTTTTTATATTTAAAAAAACAACACGTTAACAGGGATGTAAACTAAAACACGGGTGCTAATGCTGAACATAGACTTCTATTCAGTGGTTATTTTAGGCAAGATGTTAACGCATCTGACTTTGACCCGACTGGCAAAAGCTTTGATCCCTATCTGTACGGTACTCCCCCGTTAAATCTTAAGTTACTGATAACTCTTTTTGGGTTGCCAACTACGTTTTAATAAAACAATTAAAATTATATTTCGACCATTTCATAGACAGTCAAATTGATAAACAAACCTATGTCAAATTTCCATACCTTTCAGGGCAGATGGAGATTACACTTAGCACAAAGTTAATTTAAAAGTTGGATGTAGGAAGGTTAGCGTACTAGCGTAGAAAGAGAGAGGAAAAAAATAAACAAAGTTATACATCACATATGGAAAATCACTATTAAAGCACCCAGCCGTGATTCAAGACTCGGATTTTCACTCACTGCCAATTCACTCTAGTGAGATTTGACTGTTAAAATGGAGGTTAAGCAAAAGAACATCAGAACGTAACTTACACACCGAGATATTCTACATTATGTTCACAATAACTTTTTACCTGAATGAAAGTTGAAAAATCATATGTTGGGTTTTGGGCTGTAACACTTCTACAAGATAACCGTTTTGTTAATGACTTGTTGTATTTGACATTTAAAATAACGTAAACTTTAGTTTTCTTATTAATTTTAATACTCTTTTACTATCGAATACGAAACAATATTTTATATATAGTTAAAAGTACTTATTCTTCGTTTTCTCTGTAAGGAAAACCTCTTTTCGCTTTATGAGGTAATTGTATTATATTTGAAAGAAGTTATAGGAAAGGTGGATAGAAACATATAAAATGGACAAACACAATATGGCGTTTACAATGAAAAGAAGAGCATAGTCAGTAGCGGATTTAGGCTTAGGCCCGTGAGGCCCGGGCCTAGGGCGGCAAATTTTGAGGGGCGCCAAAATTTTTAAGATGACTAAAATTAAAAATCGATTGGGTTCTGGAGAAAGATCATTTTCCACTCTGAAAAGAGTGAAAAGTTATTTGCGTGCAAGTATGAAACAAGACAAACTAAATGCACTTGCATTACTAACCATTGAAGCACAATTGGTTCAAGAAATTAAGTATGAGGAGGTCATTGATATTTTCACACGGACGAAAGCAAGAAAAAAATGTATTATATGATTAATCAGATAAAAATAATTTATATTTTAATTACAAGCAATTTATTATTATTTCTATATTTAATTGTTAGTTTAAAAAAATAAATGTTTAATTTATACCTGAATTAGATTTCTTCTTATTATTGTTATTATTTTCATTATTTTATACACACACACATATATATGTTTATATATATACTGTTACAAAAAAAAAGGGCACCATATCGTCTCGGGCCTAGGGCGTCCTCAAACCTAAATTCGCTACTGAGCATAGTTCACACTTTACATTGCTGCCATTGGACAAAGAGGCAACCATTACCTCTTTGTCCATTGGCAGCAGTGTAAAGTGTGAACTCTGTTCTTCTTTTCATTGTAAAAGCCATATTGTGTTCGTCCATTTTATATGTTTCTATCCACATTTCCTATACCTTCTTCCAAATATAATACAATGATTCTTCTTTTATAAATGTTACCGATAATGTGTAATATAGTGCATACTTTAATACAGGCATTGTATTTATTTGAAGAGACAATATTTGTAATTTTTTTAATATACATATATTATTTTATCGTATTTCAAAATATTTGACTGAATAAAATATTTATCTCCACTGCATGGGTGCACCATTATAGAGAACTTGTTTGCGTCATGATCAATCACACCATTTAAATTCGTCATTTGAAATTTTAAAGCAATATTTTGTTAAACCTTTTGTTAAAGTGCTATCAATACATATTTTTTTAAAGTGGGATAGAACGATAAATAAGATGTGTGTCCGACCTCAAATAAATTTACACAATATTGGCCTAAATTACTGTGGTTAGATATCACATTCTTACATTAATATATGTTTTCATTACAGCCATCCAGTGACATGTCAGCTGTTGGTGTAGGGACTCATTAGGGACTATTTTAGTAACTTCTTGAGCTGTCATCCAAGTAAGCTCGGGTGTTGAATGTACTTTGGCATAAGCTTTTTAATGCGACATTCCCAGAGAGATTTAAACACAACTCTCTCACATAAATTTTCCTCGATATATATTTCGGCTCTTCGCCAAAGCGCCGTATGAATATTCTATGCCTAAGAGTGAAGAGAATGTCCCAACAGGTTGATGTAGAATGTAGTCCAACAAGTAGACTACCGATTACGGCCTTTGAATATTTCACTCCTATTTGTACGCTTTAAAGTTTTAATTTCCGCTCTCACAACTTCAACTCAGGAGTTTGGAATTGTAATGGATGTCTAGCTCAGCCAGCCACTGTGCTCGCCACAAAGCTGGCATTATATAATATTAAGCTTCTTTGAATTGGGGTGTATATGGGTATAAAGCTCAGGGAGAACTTATTTATCTTAATTTATTGAAAATTCAGAACACTGGGAATTCACAAACAAGTGAATATATTTTTCTTTAAATAACTAACAACTGTTTTATTTTGTTCATGATAATTGATTGTATGGCAAATAACATAAAAAATAAAATATACACAAACTAGCTATATTTGAGTCAGGAATATATCTGCGCACAACTTCCAAAACAATATTTTATCAACAGTCAGTTGGTGGCATGTGTATCTACTGATTAAAGGATCCCGGGTTTGATTCCTGGAATGGCTGAAAAGTTTATCATTGGTGAACTGTGGGTTTCCCCTTTCATAATGATGAATAAATGGCTGGAAGCTGGATGTTGTTTGTTATAGATTTAAGTTAGTTTATAATTCGTGTGCTTATATAATCAGTTGGTTCATAAAATGCATGTTAATACCTCAAATAAATACAAAAGGTTGATCAAAACATGACGTATTTCACCAGAACTTTCTAAATTATAATATTTTATATTTGAGATACTTAACATACTTTCTAAACAAAGTTTCATATTGATACACGACTTACAAACTACAGAAAAAAATACAAGCTAGGGAGAACCTTTAAGAAAACATAAATATATTTTCTTGGGCTCAATTTTATCTTATTATTTTAGTAGGTGGTCTATACCATATTTCAAAGGTGACAGCTGCCAATCACATTGACTTAAACTTGTGAGTATTTGAAAGTAGTCTCGGTAAAATGTGTAGCTGTTATGGCGTCCTTTCAACCTCATTCCTAGTATATATTAACCTAGGGCAGTATAAATGAAACTAAACACACAACACTTGCGACTAATCTGTACTACCTTAATAATAGGAAGAACCTACCCCGAGGATAACACCAAACTAGGTAATACAGTTCGAACCAGAGGTCGCCTCGTGGTGTGGTTTTAGGTAGTCTACTTTAGATAAATGGGGTCGAGACCAGTGAAAAAGATTTGTAATGTTGGGTAAAAAATGCAACGAAATTGAAAAATAATTATTTTAAAATAAAAATAAATTATTAACCATAGTTTATTTTTTTATAATGCGGTGAACTACACTTTATTACGGTTTTTGTTCCGAACGTAATCTTCTATCTAATTTCTCGATAAATCGGTTGTAGGACTGGCTCTTGAATGAAATATTAAACCATTAATTAACCATTAGTATGTTGACTCCTTCACCCTTGATCCTCATGTCCTCTACGGCCAACCACGACTGAATAACCCGGACACCCGTGCTATGGTTGTTTTGTTCTCCCAGAGGACATCCTGTCGTCCCCGGAGACCCTGTGGAGCTCGGCGGACGGTAGCCACGTCCTCTTCGCGTCGTTCAACGACTCGGACGTGCGGGTGCTCCAGTTCCCGTGGTTCGGAACCGGTTCCTCGGCGAGTGGAGCCATCACTGGCAGCCCAGGGACTTGGTCAGTCTTCCCCGAGTCAAGGACTGTCCGCTACCCCACGGTGAGTCCACGACACTTATTCGAAATCAGGGATTCGAACCAATATATTAATCGGTTCTGGTTCTTGTTACAGTTGTTTCAGTAAACGCCTTAAGGTTCCAGTTTTTGTTATTTAAATTATTTATTTAATAGTTATATTGCCATTATAAAATATTTCTTAAATAGAAAAATACATTAAGAAATAATTTACAATTTAAAGATGTATATATTTTTTTTAATGCAAAGGAATATATCCGAATTTGACAAAAAGAAAATCCTCAGGAAAGAGATACCAAAATCTTTCAAAATTAGATTAAGTTAAAGAAATAAGGGCATGAAAGGCAATTTAAACCAATATAAAAACCTTTATGAACCTAGATAAATATAGATTTAAATTTTGGTTCTCAAACAACTTACTTTCAGGATTGCTGTTCCAGTTCTGGTTCCTAAAAAAAATGACTGTTAGTTTGGGTTATCGGTTCTGATTCTGGTTAGACTCCCCGTTCTAAAATTATTGTTTTTTTTATAATTTTCTCAAATACATTCTTCAGATAATGTGGTAATATTTATTATAGCCTCAGGCCTAAATGCAAATACGGGATAGGTATTAACGAATTTACTACTACATCTTTTAAATCAGGATTAAGAAGGTGAATATTTAAGGACCTCTTATTAGTATTCGTTTGGATAAATAACGTGGAAAATATCATGCATAACTATAGAATGTTATATTAAAATTCCAGACATTCATTTTGGTCTCAAAATTACTGTAGTTAGGATGATTTTAAAGTGTTCTTAAAAGTGTTGCTCCAGTTTTACACTAATATCTTATAATATTAAATGTTACAATAACATGTGTGCGCCCGAGAACAGTTAAATTCGAACCAATTGAGCGGATGCTGAGATTTTCGATATAACTTTCCACACTCCATTCAGGCAAATACCTGTGCAGTTACTTTTTATCGATTTTAATTAGTTCCTATTCTGACTAAGCCAAGTTCAAATCCTGAGCTCAGCTGGTGGCGCATCTGCCTTTTTAGATAAGGACCTTAAGTTCGATTACCGAAATAATATATATATATATATTGTTGGTAAATTGGGGTTTCCTCTTTGGCAGTGATGATGTAGTTTGTTTGTAAATCATGGGCTGATATAAGCAATTGGTGCCGAAAGCAAAATTTATTGACGAGGCTTGCAGTATAACGCTGTGTGGGTATGTTTCCAGCCCGGAACGACGAACCCTGAAGTCAAATTGTGGGTGGTGGACGTAAGTAACGTGACGGATCCTCTGAGATGGGAAGTGAAGCCACCGGAAGTACTGGATGGCCAGTGAGTAGCTTCCTGACTCTGTCTTTAGAGGAAACAGAAGTTATTACAATCCATTGTTCATAGGAAGGGCTTTTATAAAGATAAATATGTCCTGCTCCTCACAATCTGCAAAATTTTACTATTATAACAGAGTCTTTAAATGGGTACAGTGTATGTAACTCCTTATTATGTAACCTCCTCCACTCTCCAATATATTCATACCTTTTAGGATTAATTATCTTCCTAAGCACCTTGTTTTCTAACAGCGTAAGCTTCTTTACGTCATGTAAGGTAAGAGACCACGTTTCACACCCATAAAGAACAACCAGTAAAACCCGCCTCGGTGGCGTAGTTGGCTAACGCGCTTGTCGTGTTGAGCTCGACTGCTGAGGACGGGGAGATCGAGGTTCGAATCTCGGTCGGGTGAACTGTGGGAGCTTTTCCACTCTCCCTCCACGCAAATGCGGGTTCACTTCCTCTAATTCAACCTTCCCAATTCCTAATCCATTAGTGTAGTTAGTACTTAAAGCGTATAACCCGAACGGGTAGTAAGACTCACTGCTAAATATAATAATAACAGCCAGTAAAATTATTCTTTTGTATTTTCAGAGTTTTACATTCCTTGAAAACAGGCGTTAACAATAATTTGCTGACCGAGTAATAACGTGCATTTCTCGATTTTTTTCTAAATTCTACTCTAAATTTTTCTTAAATATTTCAACTCGTTAACCATGTAAAATGATATGTTGTTCTCAGTAATATTTACATTATCATTATCAATCTATGCCTTCTGTGTGATCATATACGTAATCTTATCTACGTTGACTTCTAAACCTATTTCCTTATTGACTTTTAACACAATGTCTGCTTATTTATTTTGCAACAGCTTCCCAAACACAAGGCCGTAGCCTGGAAAAAAAATTATAAATGATAAACAGTTCTAGAAGCTATCTGATTATTTTTTTGCAACATAACATCGTAATTGTCTAAGGCGAGGAAAAATTCTAAATATTAAACACCTTTAGAAGCTATCTGAAGTGTTTTTTTATGGCAATATAACCTCTTAATTGCTGAAGGCTAGGAAAATTGATAAAGATTAAACGTCTTGAAGTTATCTGCAGTGTTTTTTTATAGTAACACAGACTCCTAATTTGTACTTGTATCTTAATTTTGATATGGTTTGAACTATAAATAAAGCCATATATATTTTGTTTGTAAAATTTCGAGATGGGTTTGAACCCACCCTACGGTCTTGCCCAAACATCTTAGCCTGCTGGAGACGGGAGAAAGGGGTTTGGGTCCCTGTCAGGTCTACTAAGTTTTTTCCTAAATAGTTTCCTACTCTCTTTCCACGCAAGTGCGGGTATATTACCTCTAAAATGCTTCTTTCCTCAACTCTACCCCATCAGAGTTATCATATAATATGTGTATGGCCTGAATATGTGTTGAGGTACATAACGTTGACATAAAAGTGTTTCTAATTTTCTACACACAAATTTACAACCAAACATGATGGTCAGTTATCTTTTATGTGTTTTATGGGCATAAATTGGTTTAATATTTGACTGTTGGTTTAAATAGAGTTTGAGGCCGAGAGATGATAACGAAAGTAATATAACTGTTAGAATTGGTAACCGATCCACGTATCTGAGTGTGTTGTGTTACTTGAAGGGACTACTACCTGACGTCTTCCAACTGGGTGGACGAGGGAAACATAAACGTGGCTGCTGTCTGGATGAACAGGGCTCAGAACATCAGCATCGTCAGCATGTGTCACGCCCCCAATTGGACTTGCTCAGAGGTACAAACATTCTCGTGCCTTTAGCTCAAGAACCAACAGGGCCAAGGGAGAACAGTTGGCCCTCCTGGCTCTGAACTAGAAGAGCCGGATGACAATTTTGTTTTCTCCACAGTGGGACATTAACATTATATCTCTAGTGGCTAGTTAAATGTTGTTTGTTTACTAAAAAGTCACCCTTCTTATCTTAATATCTCATGTCAAATACCATGTTCATTGGTAGTCAGTCTCGACATTAAAGTTCACTATTTGTTTTCTGATGCCAGGATTGGAAAAACCACGAAAAAATAGTTTGTTACAACATTTTTATAAATATTTTCAAGTTAAATAAAGTAACATGAGCTAAAAGACAGAGTTAACCTAGACTTTAGTCTTGTCTATAACATAACTAATGCCACAAGGGGACATTTTCTTACTAGTGAATCATTCAGTCACCCACTACAATGCTATCTGCTAATATTAAATCCTTTGTATTATATTAAAATTAATATCCCTTTATAAAGGTCCACAAGGACAGAGCCTCAGAATACACGTGGTTTTACGAGCAGACCCGTCCTATCTTCTCTCCGGATGTAGATAGCTTCATGCTCACCACCAAGAGTAACTGCTTATTGATGTTCCTTTCTACAGATACACACATAAGATCTTTAAAAAACACGTGACTGGACCTACAGCCTCATTCTGTATATTCCCTAGAAGGAGATAGATTCTTGCTCACCACCAATAGTAACTGCCTATTTATGTTTCTCCCTACAGATCCACACGGAGAGAGCCTCAGAAGACACGTGGCTGGACGTGCAGCCTCACCCAGTCTTCTCTCCGGATGGAGATAGCTTCCTGCTCCTGGCTACCATAAAAGAGGGCACCCAGAATGACTACTACTCACACATCAAGCACGTGACCCCAGCCCAGCAGAGGATCGCTGTGCTGAGCCACGGGAAATACGAGGTCATCAAGATCCTGTCCTGGGACACCACCAACCATCTCGTGTAAGACGTGGTGGGGTGAATATTTCTTAATGGTGGTTGAAATCACTAAAATTTAAGTAATATTCTATCGAGGCCAATAAATCGTTCATACAATATTCAATAAGATTATAAATGTGTATATAAAGTAGGATTCAGCTGGTACTTTAGTGCTTTTATATTAAGAGACGTATATTTTATTACTGTAACTGTACTATAACTGTGCTAACTTATTATATCAACATACGACCTAGAAATATAACCTAATTTTATAACATATATAGCATCCAGTTCCACCAGCCACATGTTTGAAAGGGAAAGCGGGCTAAGGGGTAATTTTCGGGCTATATTAAGCACTAAGTTAAGTTAAAACAAAGGATGATTAAACTAACCAAAATACTACCGTAGTATCGTTTGTAAACATTTTAATAAATGCTTACTCATTTTAGGAAATTATCACAAGATTAACTTGCTTTAATATAAGTTAACTCTTAACTCACTAGATTTACTTATATATATATATATGTGTGTGTGTGTGTGTGTGTACTTGCATTCTTGTTTATTATATTGAGATATTTCGTTAAGTGTAGCGTACTTGGTTAAATTAGCACATGAATTATAACCCGAGGAGGTAGATCAGGATACATCAACAGACCCATATAATTATTTTCATGAATTTCAATATAGTATCTTAGTGATAAGATGAACCTAGCAAATGCACTGATAACTTTTAAGCACAATTCTAGATAAATCCAGTTTCCGATTAGATCTATCTACAATGCTAGTAAACATCATCAGAAGTCAAATTAGATCGAAAGATTTGTTTGAACACGATATGACATATTTTCAACTGTTTGGTACCTTCAGGTACTACCTAGGTACGCACGCGAAAAAACCTGGCCAGCGTCACCTGTACGTGGTGCGCGACCCTTCCACAGACGACGTTCGGCGTCTGGAGCCACAATGCATCACGTGCGATCTTGGGGAGGTCCTGCGGAGTAGCAGATACTGGTAAGCCATCTCGAGAAATGACCTTGAATATAAGACTGGATAAATACAATGAATTTCGTTGTTAATGCAGGGTGTTAGTAACCAGGATACGAGTCCCCAAGGGGTATTAGGTGCGTTCACAATATATGTAGAGGGATATTCAAAATCATTCATTTGATTTCAAATACGCATAGTTCCGTACCTATATATAATATATTAACTTAGCATACACCAAATTAAATAGGAAATTTCCAAGTCTAGAATGTCACCGTGATATGGCTTTACTGTTGACTTTACTACACAACAGACAGTCAATGAGAAAATGGCCTCACAGAAGAAAGATTTGTATGTGTTGAGTTGTTATTAGATAGCGTGCGTTTTGTCGAAGTTACGGAAATGATCCACCGGACACTTTGAGCATCCTATGGTGGTATCGTCAGTTCGAGGAAACAGGATGTGTGTAAAGGAAAGAACACAAAATGGCCTCACGTAGCTGAGGATAATGTGTAAATAATCAAATATATTCCAACTAAGCCCAAGTAAGTTAATTAACCTTGCCAGCAGAGAACTGGGAATTCATCAGATTACTGTTTGGCGTGTTTAGAGACGGCGCTTGATGATGAAGCCATACAGGTTTAAAATGTTGCATCTCTAGAGATAGAAGACCTGTTAAAATGATCGGAATTTTGCAATCGCATGTAGGAAGATATAAATAAAAACGATTTTGTTCCTTGCCTGCTCTTCAGTGACAAAGCAACTTTTCATTTAAGTGGTAAGGTGAACCGCTCCAATCTTCACATATGGGATACGGAAGAACCCACACAACAATCGAGCATAAGTGCAACTCACCTAAAGATAACGTCTTCTGTGCCATTTCCCGGGAAGATATTTATGGCCCTTTATTTTATTTTTTCTAAACACAGTGACTGGCCACGCCACTTTGGATATGCTGCAGCTATGGCTATTTCCCCAATTGAACAAAGATTTTGGTGACTAAATTTTCCAGCAAGATGGGGCGATACTTCTTTGACATTTGAATGCTAGCCTTTATCTCAATGAAGTGCTCCCTCGTCTTTGGATTGATCGCAGTGGACCCCATAACTCGGTACTCTACAGCTGGCCCCATGGCTCACTGGATATTACACCATACGAATTCTTCTTTTGGGGGTAAGTTAAGGATATGATGTATGTGCCACCATTGCCCACAATCTTGGGTGAGCTCAAAATTTAAATTGTTACTGGTGTGAAGTCAATGAAAATGGACATGCGAAAGCAAGTTTGGAAGGAATTTTACTACTGTTTCAATGTTGTTTATTTAGCTAAGGGAAGTCACATAAACTCACAGAACAACTATTTGATGAGAATAACACTTGGAGAGTTTTTCTTTTGATCAATATATCATTAATTACTTTCTATTCGTACACTCCAATAACATAGTCATTTGAAATCAGATTAATAGTTTTGAGTAACCTTATATACTATTTCGTAACTTAGGCTGCCTGTTACTACCCGTTTGGGGTATACGTGTTTTAAATTGATTTAGTAGATATGAGTAAGTTAGAAGTTATATTCCTCCATTTGCATGTAATAAAAGTGAGAATCAATTTATGAATACTTCCATATAGTTAGCGGGATTCAAAACTCAACCTAATCGTGACAGGCAAATAAGGCTATATTAGCCTGAAATATTAATTTTGTCAATTTGCTCGTCGATGTGGGTAGCTTAATTTATTGACTTAACCACTTAGGGGGCGGGGGACATTTCTTCCTTCTATTGATATTTCTCATATAAGTGGTTCAGGCAATCCCAAATTCAAATATGTTCCAATTTCAAACCATTTACATGAATAAAAGGGCAATGTTTAAATATAGTGGGCAGATTTAATTGGATGGTGAGCATTATTTAACTTCAATGGCGTATCCATTGTCTCTTCAAATCATGAACCAATGTTTCAGGTACACCAACTGCACCTACTTCTTCGCCACGATCAGCCCGGGCCACGTGGCTGGTACCACGTCATACTACGTGCTAGAGTGTGAGGGTCCGGGACTTCCTCTGGCGGGGATCCACTCCGCGGTGACCCACCGTCTGCTCCGGGTCCTCTACAACATGCGGCCGTACAAGACCGCCGGACTCATGAAGCTGGCCTTACCCACCATGCAAAGTTTCGAGGTGCCTTTATCTCCGGGCTGTAATGCCCAGGTACAGCTGCTGCTGCCTCCCAGCTGGAGAGAGGAGCTCAGGGACGCTGCCTTCCCCGTGCTCGTAGAGGTGTAAGCCACACTGAACCATTCTATTATCACCCGCTTCAGTGGCCGAATGGTCTAAGGCGTCACTATCATGTTAGTATGGCCAGTTAATGACGGACAGATCGAGGGTCAAATCCCAGTCTGGTCTACCTCATTAGAGTAATTATATATGAGTATAGCATGTACAGATAGTAAGACGTGGTGATAAAAAAGGTTGAATCTTTGCCGCGTACATAATTAGTGGTTCACCACCCAATTAATCTCACTCTCACACAGGTAGTCACGTGAGATAAGGTGCCAGGCTCACAAGGGATAGAATTTCCGCTAAGAGGGAGTTTGAAGTTTGAATACCAGTTGGGCACCTTGTGGGTGGATTTCTTAATACATAAAAACTAACTTATTCATAGAACAGACGCCCCACCCAGTACGTTAGGTGATTATTCATCACTGTGAAAGGAAGGATAAACCTCAATTTAACCAATAACAAATGTTTAGGTCATTCCAGAAATATAACTCAGGACCCTTAGTTTAGTCCCAACCGAGCCAGGAGTGTGTGACCCAAGTGTGCTCATGTGACCCACAGGAACGGTCGTCCAGGCGGCCAATCGGTGAGCGAGAAGTTCTCCATAGACTGGGGCACATACATGTCCAGCCATAACGACGTGGTGTACGTGAAGCTGGACGTGAGGGGCGCCAAGGGGCAAGGGACGCGCCCCGTCTTCCGGCGCATGGGGGGCGCCGAGGTGCACGACCAGGTCACGGTCCTCAGGTAAGGGACAGTCAAATTTTAAAAAGAGAGAATTTTAGAAAATACAAACAAAGATTTTTGTAGCCTAAATTAATAACGTCTTAGTATGTTATTAGTGTTGTCTTATAGTTATTGATAATAACTATCAAGAGTGACAACTTCAGCAATGAAGCGATTAATACTGTTGCTTGTCCTACAACAGGCACCTGCTGGACACCCGCAAGTTCCTAGACGAGACCCGGGTGGGGGTTTGGGGTTGGGGGTATGGTGGCTACGTCACAGCCATGCTGATGGGCTCCCAGCAGAATATCTTCAAGTGTGGTATAGCCGTATCGCCTATCGCCGACTGGCTTTACTACAGTAAGTACCACATTCCTCCAGTAGATATTGGTGTGGTATCGGATGGCACTGAAATCTTCGGGTTTGCTTTATTTCGCTTATCTCGTTCGGCTAAGATCCCAAGACATGTGATCTGATCAATTGTATTTCACTCACACCCTTATATTGTTTGCATTAGAAAGGAGAGGGTAAGTAATTATAATTTACAAATATATTTTTCAGTAGAGCCTCGTCCTTTGTTTCCAAGCAAGTAAGGTTTGACGAAACTATAATAATATACTTTATCTCCCTCTCGTTGTGTATTTTACCAACTACACACACTCTCACACACAAACTGTATGGTAGCAGTCTTACCTTGACGTATTACACTATGACCCTGTCTTATAAGCCATACCATAGTGGAATCTTGCAGGGTAGGCTTGCTACCTTACGGGGTAAACGAAGGGCACATTGTCCTCTAAGATTAAAGTTTTATAATTAACGAGAGTAACCCATTTTCAGGTGTAGTCTCATCAAGTCTGGCTTCAGCTTGTAACAATCTATGAGCAGATACTGATGTTTTGGGCCAAACAGGACTGTCATCGTTGATTTCAACCAAGAGAGAAAAGAATAATATGGAATATGAGTTACTCTTTGATTTTATATTCGCTGATTATAAACTTAAGTTTTGAATAATTGAAATCTCATGCAGCGAGTTGAACTTCTTGTAAAGCAATGTTTCCCGAGCCGTGGTACGCGTACCTAGAGGGGTGCGAGAAGAACTTTAAGAGGTACGCGACATACCACAGAGTTTTATGAGTCATGATGTTTTTGTTGGTAATAATGATAAACAAATAGCCGCAGATTATGACGTGGTCGTGGTATTTTATAAACTTTTCCTTTCCTCCTTCAAAAATGTGTTCAGGGCGTGACTAAAGTTGAGTTAAAATTTGGAATTACCGTTTATACTTATCAATAAAAGGTAATTTTATTTTTTAAGGACATCTAGAAGGAGTACGTTGATGGGTCATGGTCCTCAAAGGGTTACGAGACTGGTGAAAATTTTGCGAAACACATTGTAGAGTAAGAGTGGAAACATGCTTATTAGTTTTTTAGGAGTAAAGGGAATACTTTTAAATATTTGCCTGTCCACAAGGCCATCGTGAAAACTGCATCAGTGGACTCGTGGATGAAGGCGTCAGTTTTATCTTGTTTGGTTTGCCAGTGACAGGGAGGTTGAGGTTCGAAACTCAATCGGATGTACTTAAACGTGCATTTCATCAATCTTTCCTCACATTCTTCTATTTCTTATACATTTTTTTAAAATTTGTGGTATTTAAATTGCAATTTCTGAACCGATTGATTAGATCATCACAAGATTTATAAACTAACTTAAATCTAGAACATACAAAACACCCAGCCCCTTACCATTAATTCATAACTGTGAAAGGGGAAACCAACATTTCATCATCGATGTATTTTTTGGCCATGCCGGGAATTGACCCCGGGACCTTTAGCTCAATAGGCAGAATAGGGTACCGACTGAGCTGAATTGTCGGGCTTCCATCTTTATGCGTCTTACTACTGGTTCAGGCTATGAGCATGATAAATACTGGGGTAGGGATGAGTAAGGAAGCATTTTAGAGGTAGTGTACCCACATTTGCGGGGAAGAAGATTGGGGAACCATTTAGGAACAACTACCTTCAGTACACCCGAACGGGATTCAAACACTGATTTCATATTCAGCAGGCCAGTCCAACACCACACGAGGGATGCCTTAAACCATTCTTGCGCCTTCCTCATTTCTACCTTATTAAAGTAAGTATGCAGATCGGTATAGTCATCGTGGAGATTTTTAAACTGTGATTGTTTGTTTGTTTGTGTAGACTCCGCGTTTACGGAGCGCATCCTTGGTCTCCCCGGAGACAATTATAAAGGCTACGTGGAGGCGGACGCGACACAACGAGCTCGCAACGTCCCGTCTCATTCATTGTACCTGATGCACGGCCTGGCTGACGTCACAGCACCCTATCAGCACGGCGTCGCTCTGGCCAGAGCACTCGCGGATGCCGGCATCATTTTCCGATATCAGGTCCCACCAATTAAAATAATTAATTATTCCATTTATGTACTTACTAAACAGTATACCTATATAATAATTAAATTATAAATGCTCCAAAAAATATTAGGCTACTGGGGAGTGGAGAGGGTTACATAATTATGAGCTGTATCCGTTGTACTCATTACAATATATTGTTAGTATAATCAAGTCTCGCAGTTGGCAGGACATGCAGCGCGAGTGGAAGAGTCGTATCTATGTATGTGTATATATATATATACATATATATGTATATACACATATATATATATGTATATACACGTTGGGCAGCCTAACTTTAAAGAATGTGTCTGCCTAATTTAGGTAAAAATTGTCCACGCATTTGGCAGTTGTTGCTGAACCACTAAACAGATATTAAAGCATCCGCCATATTGTAATGGATAATAAATTCAAACCATCATGCACACGCGTTGTTCGGCGTAGTTCCAAAGAATGTCCCTGCAGAATATAATTAAAATCGGTCAGTAGTTGATAATTATCGCGGAACAAACATCCGGACGCCATGCCGAATGGTCTACGCTCGGCCAGTTATTATGTTACTTGTTTTGTCCGCAGAGCTACGCGGATGAAGGCTACGCTCTTCAAGGCGTGCTGGGACACGTGTACAGCTCCATGGAGGACTATCTGACCGAGTGCCTTAGTCTGGATGAAGATCAGCAGCAGTCGTGAAACTAACCTTGGAGGAACCTCACCGCATCACGGCGGTCTCTTATTATCATCCGTTGCGACCTCGCGAGCTACAGGATCTACCACCGAGTTGTCGGCGTGGCGGCGACGCATGGGTTTGATTCTCTGTTTCGGTCAACTAGACGAACTCGTACAGTCCCGTTAACATCTTGACCGCTTGGTGGTTTAGGTAGACATCTTTATTTTTTAGCAGTGAAACGCGTACAATGTTTCTAACTCGTATGTATAAATTAAGAACAATATATTTCAAAGAATAGTAAAGAGGTCAACGCGTAGTTCTTAAATATAGATGCTGAGTAAACTAGAGAAAAATAAACTAATCCCACACACCTTAAAGTTTTACTCAATTATACAGGTGTTGCAGATTCTAGTAAACACCATTTTAACACCCCTCTATCCAGCCCTCCCGAGCTAGGTTGATTCAAACGCGACTCCCAAACCTAAGTTGAACACGAACAGCCCAGAACATTTAGGTATAGTCTCGCTTCTTACGAGAATAAACGAGATACACGAACACAGTGACGTTAAAAAGGTTACATATTTATGGTTGTGAAAACTCTATACAAAAAAATCAATATCTAAACTCTTGGCACTCGCAAATGTAATTATATATTGTTAAAGATTATTGTGATCGCATTTTGTCAAAAAAACAAAAAACAAATAAACAATAATTTATTATTGTTTTGACTTTGAAAGTAAACGCTGTCCCTCAAAATTATTTTAAATTCAGTCATAATTAATTATAAGAAATTGAATAAAATTAAGAAGCAATAAAACAAACTCATAAGAAATAAAATTTGAGTGTATCGGTTTAGTCGAAAACAGTGTGCCAACCCTAAACCTTACAGCATAAGCTCTCAATATGGTTTGAGTTTAGAAAGTGGGAGGAGCAACAAAACCTTTTTATAAACATAAACAAGGTCATGAGTCTTTCTTTCCCTTCGTGACACAGCAACTCGTTGGAACGGTTCGACTAAACGACAAGGGTTCTTCGACGGAATCATGGTATTTGTAGTCAAATAATAACCAGTGACAATAAGAGCACGTATATAATCGGAGTGTAAGTAAAAAATACAAACACGATGTAACGACAGCATAACAAGCTAAATGTATCAATGTGATTGTACAAGGAATCACAAAAACTAATAACTTCAAACTGCTCATGGTATCAATGTACAAGTAAATAAAAGACTGCTTCAGAAGTAACTGAAACATAAATTTCAAATGAACTCAAAATATATATCTCTGTAAAAAAAATATATTCTCACAAGTGGAAGCCATTTGTTGTTAATTTCTATGGACAGACAGTGTTGACACAATCAGAAAGAGCGAGAAGAGGAGGGTGCTTCTTTGTCGGACTGTAGATCTTTATGCCAGAGACAATCCTCACTTCGACGCAAAACTCTTATTTAAAAATAAAAATAAAGTAGTTACTAGTACTTAACAGACATAAGAGTTATCTAAAATTGTAATTAACCTTTTATTAGCAAAGCCTCAGGATCATACATTTTCCCTCCCTTACTCTATTTACCATCCCAAACTCGAGTTAATGTTTTGAATATCGTTAGGAGCTGTCCACACCGTTTTCCCGCTGTATTGTTTGTAGCGCGCTTTTATATATCTACCCAGCATTTTCAAAGGAAACACAAAATAGTTTGGGTGTAGGATGACTTTTAACCATGATCACATCATTGGATGTCGTTCTAGCTTGATTCTGACGAGTTAGATATTATATAGATGCTGAAATATATTAGTTTCTAATGTAGTTTGCACCTAGCTAAAGGAGAGAGGAAAAAAAGAGGGAGGGGGGATGGTGTATTCAAGATTTGTTCACCCTCTTGATGAGCTCTAACTATGAGGGGCAAGAAGGGGGTGGAATAATATTTTAAAACTTGTGTTATATTTTCCATTTAGAACAACCAACCCCAAAAACCTGCCTCATGGTATAGTGGTCAGAGCCCCTGGATGTTGACCTTGAGGTCCCGAGTTCGATTTATGGCTGATATTGAAGGATTTTTATTGAAACGGGAATAACTCCCACGGTCACCAGAGTTTGGTTAATTAGGGTTAAGTTAGGTTAAGTTAGGTTAAGTTCTTAATTGGTTGCACCCCCGTCATATTCACTATCATCATACCCTCATCTCATAGAGTACATGGAAATAACCTTTACGGAAACGATGTAATCTCCGATTAGTATATTGGGGAGTCCTTTGGGCAACGGTACATTAGTACCGGGTAAAATTTCTACAAACTGAGATACAGATTTATATAGCCCAGATGCGCCATTATTATAATCACTACAAAGTCTATTGATGACTCACTATAAAGGATTAGGGCCGATGAAGACTGTTAGGAGAAAGTTATCCAGAATTAGCTTTGATAGGGGATGGGAATCACATCAAGTACACCCAGCCGATATTATTGTATATCTGAGTGTAAAAGGGTAGCGTTGAGTGTATTGTGTAGGCTTATATCGGATCTTAATATTACGAGCCCTATCTAAGCGGTTCCGTGACCTTTTGTAGACCTTTTATAAATTCTCCCAGGGCACAGACAAGTAAGAAAGAGTCTCAACCTTACGGGGGTTTCGCTACGCTCCTTTTGCCAGCTTGAGTCCTTCAACACTGGGCTTCGCTAGTGTCACTGCTGGGTGATGATAGGACTAATCACAGCGATCCTAGTGTTGGAGGACTCAAGCTGCCAAAAGGAGCGCAGCCATTTTAACCTGGAGAATGAGTGTTTGGTTGTGTTTTTTTGCTCTGCCCTGGGTTTAACATTTCTGGGGCGCTTCAGTTATAACCATGGTAGTATAAATGGTAGAATGAAACCCCTCTTAAATAACTTCTTAAAATTAGTCTCTCTCTTGCATCCAACGGTGGGATGAGAGAGGAACTTTGACCCCAAAATCAACCTTACTTCTTTTCGGGCTAGTAAATTCTAAAGAAATACGCTTCACCCCCGTGGTTGCCTCCTTCCCTCCATCCTCCCCCCCTCCCTCAACTCAAAAAAACTTCCCTGCCCTACAAGGAAGGTTAGTTTTAGCCATGTTGTGAAACTTCCTTTCCGACTGAAGGTATTGCGTAAGAGACCTGTGCTGTGAAAACAATGTTGAATACCTATAGATATACACCGGTTTGGTTTGGTTCTATTTTCAGTGCATCAAGTTAAGTCGATAGAAAGGTCGATTAAAATGATCGTCGAGCATGCTATTGAAAGACTAAACTTGCTTGGGATAGACTTAAATTTCACGGTGTCGTAAATATGTCACCACAACTTTACCTGAAGACTGCATAACATAGACAATCCTTTTGAGTGGCTGACAAGCTCTTTGCACTATTTTTTATTTGGGTATAAGTTGCCTAAATCACTTAATAAATTTTATACTTTACATAAACGCTTATAAAGAGTAAATTTTTATAGCTGATAGAAATAATTTAAAAACTGTAGCAATATAATGAATAGAAAAATGAAAAAAAAAGTTACCCGCTCAATTTATCGTTTCTATATAAATGCTCACTTAAAATATATATGAATAAAATCCTACATTTTTTGTGTAAACACGTGTAGTTATATAAAAGATTTTATCTCTCCTTAAAAAGTTGCGCTTTAAATATCTTTGTAATTTTTCCTAAAATAACATTCTCTCAAACGCATACATATTATACTAATCAATGCAATCCATCCACTATACCTAACACAGGGGCAGCTCTTAGCCGAATTCGTACTGTGAAATAAACCACCTGAAAAACATTTTGCTATGAATATAACATTAATAATAATAAGATTCGCGCTTTTATTAACCTTTTCACTTACTCTATTTCTCCTGTACTAGGAGTAGATTATAATAAAATAAATAATATTATGTAGAAAGGGTGGGGACAGTTTCCAATGATCGACCTATAGGATAAAACCAAAATCATTAAAAAAAAGATTGAATGGGTGGACAGTGAATTTTAAAGAGTTGGAGTATCAAGTGCAGCTTTTTGATAGAGTAGTTAGAATTTTCAGAGCAAAAAGACTTTATTATTTTGTTTTATAATGCGTGTTTTTTTAAAAACGTATGAACGTATTATTCACAGCATTATAATGATAGCTACTTTTTATGGCCTTCTGGGAGAATTTGTATTTTCTATTTAGAATTCATTGAGTGTAATTTATTTTGTCACGTTAGAGTTACCAAATGTATTTTTTTTATCAAGACCTGACAAGATTATCACACAAAAATGCTAACAAATCTATATATTAGTTTAATATAAATGAATATATTATTATAGCTTTAATTCAGTTTATTTATACTAATTGACTGCTTACTATGTTATTTAAAAAACGTACACACAAACATTAAGGTCATCCAAGGAGTAGAAATTAAATATCTTATCACAATAAATCTAAATAAATTTGTTCATTTTGTTTTTTAAACATTACAATTAATTCTTAGCGTACTAAATTTATTAGAATTTGATAAAATATATAAAACTGCTTTCCATAGGAAAAAAATCATGTAAATATATTTTTAAATAATAAAATATAAGATTATTTCAAATCTATTTATATGCTTTAGTTTTTGTAATATCTGGTTCTGTCTGGTCTTGTTAAAATAGATCTAGTATTGAATTCACGAATGTAAAAAGAATGTAGTACATAAATAATATAAGTATCATCACTTTTAAATGCTAGCTACACAGCTTCACCAATTCAGTGAGATGGGATGACTTTTGAATGTGTTTTAAATAGGACGCTCATATCTATTATCGTACACCTTGTTTATATTTTATTGACTCGAATTCAAAGAATTTTGGGTAAATATAATTGTTTGTCGTCATCATGGTGATAATTGACATAGCGATGAACAGGTATATTTGATTATGCTATGCATATTTGCCTTTCATTTCTATCACGGTGCAGTTGTGATGCACTACAAAGCGTTGTTGATTTAATTATTGATTTAGCAACTATTACATATGTTTTGACTGGTTAGTGTGGAATTATTCGACTGAGTCGTTATTTTCATGTATCAAATATCAGGTTCAAGATCTATCAACAGGCTATGTATGCCAAGTACAATTCGAATGCAGTGAAATCTCCCTTAACGGACACCTTTGAATTTTGGATAAAGTACTCTTCTTTATAAGGGGCAGTTTAAATTTCCCAGGCAAAATAAGATTGATTCTCACAGTGAAAGAACTTTTCTATTACGGACGCGGACACTGCTAGAGATGCATATTTATGCCTAAAAAGCTCTGATCAGCAGACAAAAATTGAAAACACCAGTTGGTTTACAGTATTTTACTATAGGAATGTCAGGAATGCCATTATCATGAGTAAAGTGTGAGTAGTCCCCCCCCCCCAATAGGGGAGTTTTCTACAATAGCCTAATTATTAATTAATACTCACTATGGTATTTCAAGGTCTTACCTCCCTCCCCTTCTGAGACTTCAGCGGGGGGATGTTCCACCAGTTGT
Source organism: Timema californicum (assembly GCA_902141385.1). Classification (NCBI taxonomy): domain Eukaryota; kingdom Metazoa; phylum Arthropoda; class Insecta; order Phasmatodea; family Timematidae; genus Timema; species Timema californicum. Next base: position 34,785 of record CABFOW010003368.1, read on the forward strand.
ATGTGCACATCTAATTTTATTTGATTATTGTTATGTGTGTAATATAATAAGTAGAGTAAGCTATGTACAGTATTTATTCACTTGTCATAAATATCCTCCTCATACAATACTGCACAATGTAGTAATAATTATACTGTTGTGTTTAGGATCCACAGTAATAAGGTTCATATTTATTAAACTGTGTCCAAGCATTATTATGATTTGAAAATCTACATAATATATCCAAATGAGAGACAATTTTTTTTATCCCGGGAGGTGTTCGATATTAAGAGATTTCACTGTATTTCAATGCCAATTGTTAAAGGGTGTAAAGAACGACACTGTTTTGGATAATATTTCTCCGTAGCTGTAAATAATGTGTTCAAAATAACAATTATGACCTACAGAGAGGTATTACAACAACAATAACATTATGACCTACATTTAAGAGGTATAATGAATATAATTTTATAAATAGTGTGCTTCTGTAAACGAAAGAATGTTCAACATTGACCAGGATGTTACAATTTTTTTTATGAAGTGATCTTGGATATTTTCAAAGGTTTGAAAATTATCATCGTTAAAATTATTTCTGAAAATAGTGCCTAATTTATTGCTGTGTATGGTGTCCTACCAAACCGATATTTAAACATCAACATTATTTTGATATTATATAAAAAAATATTTTTAAAATCTATTTTAAAATCGTTTGTAAATAAATGAAATATGATTTTACTGATATGTTTTATTAAATTATGATGTAACAGCTGAATGTATATTAGTGTTGAATTAATGAGAGCTTAAAAATAAGGGCTTAAGGGATTGTTTTAGTAAAAGTGGCTTCATTATGCAATATAAAGTGTTTAGTGTGAACCACTTGCAATACTTTAAAGTTATGTGCAAGCTGTTTGTGTATGTAAGTATTGGGTGTCGACCGATGTACACACATTTTTTTTGGTAACAGAGTGAAGCCAAGCTATAATTAGCTAGTACTAATAAGTTTGGGAATTTAGGGGGCGCGAAAAAATGTCAGCATTTTTGTAGTTTTTATAGCAAAACCATTTCATCTCTAAAAAAATCAAACGTGGCTTCTGTACAAACATGGAGTTTATACTTTTTAATATGGTGACCTCAAACTTTCTTGAATATCTGTCAAGAGTGTCCTGGAATTTAATGACAGCTCTCTCTCTTAGTTTGAAAAGTTTCTCATCTAATACCGCTATGTTCATGACAGATATTCGACAACTATTGATATCACTATGTGGAAAGAATATTAAACTTTTGTGTATGATTGTATTGAAGCAACATTTTACTTATTTTAGCAAAAGGAAAGTTTTGCTATAAAAACAGCAAAAACAATGCCCTTAATTTGCATTCCCATCCCCTGTTAAGTTGCTCTAATTTTGAAAGAAAAAGGGATCCCTTTGAATCAAATCATTAATCTGAAAATTAATTTCTAATCTAATAGGTTTTTATCTAAATTATTGTTAGCAATTTATTACAAATGAATTAGATTTTATTTTGACTTGGAAATTCCATGTTTGAAATAATAGTTTAAGTGCTTTAATTATGACATTACCCGTTTAGATAGCCACGTGGTCTAACACGCTACTCTCGCAATAGATTAGACTGCCGATGACGGAGAGATCGAGGTTCGATCCCATCCGCGTGTACCAAGGGTGTTTTTCTTGGAATGTTTTCCTATTCTCTCTCCGCACCAATGAGGGTACACTTCCTCTAAATTCAACCTAACTTATCTTAACACATTAGAGTAATTAGTTCCTACGCGTATAACTGGAAAGTGTAGTAATATAAAGTGCTAAAAAAATAATTAAAAAATATAAAATTACTTTATGTGTCAAAGAAACAAAACAAATGGCGGCGTTGAATGAATAAGTTAATTTTCAATAGGATGAAATACACCTCGATGGTCGCATGGTCTAATGCGTCACTCTAGTAATAGATGGGTTGCCGGCGAAGGAGAGGATGAAGTTCGAATCTCAACCATGTATATTAAGAGTGTATTTTATTTTTCTGTTTTTTGTCACCGTTTTCCTGTTCAGGTTATGATAATTACTCTAATGGGGTAGGGATGAATAAGGACGTATTTTACGGGTGATCTACCCAAATTCGCGTCGAAGGATAGTGGTAAACCATTTAGAAAAAAAATTACCCTCAGTTTACTCGACTGGGATTAAAAACACGATTTCCCGGTCTTCAGCAGGCGATTAGCGAGTGTGTGACGCCTTACGGTCATTGAAGCGAGTTTTCTAATTCTTCTTTCATGTAGATTAGGGTCTATTTTTACGTAAATTATTTCTTAATCTTACCCACTTCAATAGTGTAAATTTGCGGAAATCCCAAACGAGTAATATGACGTAGTGCAAATAAAACTGTTATAAACGTTCAACTTTACGGTGACCTAACCAAAAAATCAGTGAGAAATTCCCTACAAACTCAATCCAAAGAGAAAATTTCCCAAACTTGTTATTTATGAGCTTGAAAAATCCAAAATAAACAAAACTTATTTACCAAGGTAATTTTTGATTCAGTTTGCACTCTGTTACTAAGAAAAAAATAGCCGTTTGTCTGGAAAGTTGCCAATCGGCCGGTGTAAGAAAAACAAATAAAAAGATAAAAATCACACCAAGTCATGTACTTAGTAGATTTAAATAATCGTAATTGATTATTAACTGTTCCGTTTTATAAGCATTAAAATTATTATGGCAAAAATTGTTTTCAATAAACTGTTAAAGCATTTTGAATTTATTTCTTGATTCTTGTTGTGTTCCCAATCTCGTCAACCCAAACACACCAATAAAAGGATGTGGAGATGCATCCTATAAGGTGAGATTGTAAGGAACGAAGGGCAGTGTTTTTGCCATTTTTAGAGTAAAACATTTTTTTTACTAAAATAAATCAAAAGTTGCTTCAGTACAAACCTAGCGTCTAATTTTCTTCACATGGTGATATCAACAGTAAGTTGAATATCTGTCATGAGCATAGCGACATTAGATGACAAACTTCTTGAATTAATAGAAAAGTTATCATTAAATTCCAGGATACCCTTGACAAATATTCAAGAACTTTTGGTATCACCGTGTGAAGAAAATTAAACTTTATGTTTGTTCTGAAGCAATATTTGATTTATTTTGACCAAAAAACAGTGTTGATATATTAACTGCAAAAACACATTTTATCGCGTCCCCTACATTTCTACCTTAATACGTTTACTATTATTTATCTGATATAACATAAATTCATTTATAAAACACAATAAAACTTACTTGTTATTATGTATTTTTATATAGTGAATATTACTACCCGTACAGACTATAAGTATTTAATTACTCGAATGGGGCAAGGAAGAAGAAGGTATAATGTATATGGAATGTACCCCCATTTTCATGTAGCGAAAGTGGGAAACTATTTGTGGGAGAAAAAAAACAGTTCACCCATCCTAGAATCGATTCCCGAACTTTCCATCAACGGTGAATCATAATGAATGAACATGACATTTGTCCCGTATGTCCACAGATGTGGGTAGGAAATCATACCCTTAAAGAAACTACATTGATAAGGGTATGATTGAGAATATGTGTCTTCTATTTACTCCCTCCCCCAACTCTAAATTGAGTCAGTGAATACATCATCCAAATCCTCGGGAAATTAATTACTCCAATTAAGTTAACATAAACTAATTTGAGAACGACAACATTAAAATATGCAGCAAGAATTAAGTTTCTTTACAGAACATTTTTATATAAATTTTGTTCACATAATGAGTGATAATAATAGTCTACTCCAAACACATATTCTACTTCATTTCTTAAGTTCTCAATAGAAAGTTTGCAAAATTAAATATCTATCATTAAGGTGGGATTGAAGGGAACAAAATATATGATTTCATTCAACCTTTTAGTCACTATTATAAATAAAATATTGTATTGAAGTGTTTTTAAAATACTCAACGACAAATAATTTTTGTCCCACTCACGTGAATAGCGCATCGTGAACAAAATAATACATTTTTAATAAATTAGTGATGTAAGCTAGTATGTCTATAATGACTTATATATTAAATATAACAGCAATGACAGCTAGTACGGCTATAACGACTACTCTATTAGATAAAACAGAAACAAAAGATATTACGGCTATAACGACTACTCTATTAGATAAAACAGAAACAAAATATAGTACGGCTATAACGACTACTCTATTAGATAAAACAGAAACAAAAGATAGTACGGTTATAACGACTACTCTATTAGATCAAACAGAAACAAAAGATAGTACGGCTATAACGACTACTCTATTAGATAAAACAGAAACAAAAGATAGTACGGCTATAACGACTACTCTATTAGATCAAACAGAAACAAAAGACTAGCACGGCTATAACGACTACTCTATTAGATAAAACATGTCTATAATGAACTGGTATTCTCGTGCGGTGGAAATGAAAGTATGTCTGGAAATGAACAATTAAAAAAAAATGTGGAAGTACGTCGTGATGAGACTATTGATCAAAGTTACATCAACCGAGAAAAGTCCGCAGGCGGTTAAACGGACTGTCCTGTGAAGTACACACAGATATAATATTTTGATCTGTTTACAAACCTTAGGACTAGACTGGCAGACAGCCACAAAGATCATCAAGTGCAGGAATGATTTGAGAAACGTGACAATGTTGACTATGCTGAGGTGATGCATTACAGGCAAGTACCCGAGTATAGGGAAAAGACTCCATGGAGAGAGTCCTCAAGCGAGCTGTACCGGCCGAGTGGCCGCCGCCGTTAGTGATTGGAGTGCCAACATTTGTGGATACAAGGTGTCATGTAGTCAGAACAACGATCCTTTCGGCTGTCAACCTCATTTTTTTAAACCTTATACCAATTATGCTTATAAACGTATTATTATTATTATTATTAGCACCGCGTATTACTACCCGTTCGGGTTATACACACTTACGCTAATGTGTAATGGTAGGGTGATTGTGAGATTAAATAGATGACCTACAGTTTAACATGGAATCCGAACCACGGTGGAGGCCTGAAATTCCCCACATTCACAATTTGTGATTAATACACGTCTTGTCAGAGGTGAAGGAAGGGTTTGGCAATCAGATAAATCTGTGCCGGGAACGAGGATTGAACCCCGGACCTACAGCACAGAAGTCCGACATCTTACCCCTAGACTGCCAGGTCACCCTCTTATAAACGTAAAATTCAAGGTTACAAATTTATTGGTTGGTCGCGGTTTCAAGGGTTTTGGATATATGATTTTATTTTACTAGATTTGAGCCTACATATTAAAGAACTGTTTTAATATATTATCAAGCTCGAGAAGGCTTTGTACGTCGAATACTAGCCCGAGAGGCTTTGGTTCTAATCCCAGCATGTTTGAAATAGTGTATTCGCTCGTATGGAACTATTTAGAGCTTACAAGTGTAGTCTCAGGGGATAATAGCCTTACCTTTTCGTTAACTATTTACTAACTATACAAAGCTTAACTAACCTATACCATTTTTCTTATAATAATTATATTTTACACGCACCGGTGGGAAAGAGGGACAAGTGTCGGGCTCATTTGTTTGGGCTTGCCGGTAATGAAGAGATCGTGTTTCAATTCCCGGCAGGGGGTTTATTTTTTCTTAATTATTTTCCACTTATTTTTAGTAGGCCTACCGTGTTTTACTTTTATAGAAGGTAGAGAGGAAAACACATTTTAGAAAAACCACCTTCATTACGCCCAATCGGGATTAAAATCCCAATCTCTCTGTCATCGGCAGTTTAAGTATTTTGCTAGAATAACGCCTTAGCCCGTGCGGCTACAAAAGCTGGGTTTTCCCTACTCTCCTCCCAAGCAAATGGAGGTACATGTTATCTAAAGACTACCTTCCTTGTCCCAATCCTATTAATGTAGTTAAATTCGGATAACATGGGAGGTTTGTAAAATGCGATTAAACAAATAGTTTTTTTTTCCCGGCATAACAAATCTTAATTCAACAGAATGTGTCCTTCTACTTGATAAAAGCATCTATTTTTTAAAAATTTCTACAAGTAAACATTAATATAGTCAGTTCACGTTTACTTAGGTTTTTAGACAATTGGAAAATTACCATAAAAACACGTTTTATATTAATCCACTTCAAAAAAAGTATACTTAATAACTTTGACAACTTATGTAAATTGGCATCACTTTCGAAAGTGTCAAGCTACATCTGATAGAAAGATGTAGTTATTGAACATTGTCAGCTGTCAGAAATGTGCGGAATTACCGTGAATGGACTATAGTGATGTTGAAGTTGTTATCTACAGAATAATGTTGCCCTCACATGTTCGGCATCAATTAAAAAAACTACAACAATATATATGTAAATAACGTTGGCAACGTCCTTCAATTTTATTTTAGTCACAGCTATAATGTAAAATCAAAGTGCTACATTTTATTCTGAAATATTTTATAATATTTGTCATGTCTAGGAACTACATTTTACATTGAAATTAAATCAAAACATAAGAGTTCAACTGTCAACCATTTCAGGTAAGTTAAAGCGTGACCTAAATATCCAACAAGTGCTCCCATTTTACAAATTGGCGTACTTTTGGCTTCGGGGTTAATTTAATGGTCTAGAAGATTTTATTATGTGTGTTACCAGTGGAATTAATATAAATAAGTAGTCCACAGGAATTAGAGTACCATATGTATGGCTTTCTACCCTAATTATCTTATGAATGAACATAATCGACGGCTAGAAAAAGCTGCGTATTCGTGCGTTTGGTCATGTGATATGCAGCTATCACTTTTGAAAGCTACTAGGTTATAAATACAGTATTATAAAATAACACTATTAATCTAAATAATGAAATCAATGTTGAATGAAAAAAATAAAATATGTATTTTCTAAAATGTACATAGGTCCATTCGTAGTAAAATCAAGGTAAAGAAAGCTAGGACTATTTATTTTTGTTTATATTATTCATATTAATAAATGTTAATTAAACTAATACGTTTAACTTAACGGTTATTAATTCTTTATTTATTTGAGGTATTTAACGTTCACTTTCTGATCCTATTGATAATGTCAGCACACGAGAATTTCTATGAGCGAAAGCGAAAGGGCCTACCAATTTTTCCTGGAAAGATTTTGTCACATACCTTCCAGGGTTATCTAACATACTATAATCGACACGGGACCGACGGCTTTACTTCACCCCCGAAGGAAGTTGTGCTACAGAATTGTATCGCTAAAAAAAATCCATCAACCCCAACTGGGTTTGAACCCACGAGCATCAGGTCATGAGGAGAGCACTTTACTCCAAGACCACAGAGGTCAACCTATATTAATCACTAAACCTAAATAGTAAGAAATAGTAAGGCAGTATAGAACAAATGCGTAAAGGTTATCGAGAAGGAATTATGGGTAAAATTCCTGTAAAAAAAATCACACATACAGTAACTTACCCTCCTTTCCCACTCCCAATACACATGGTCGAGACTCGAACCCCAGTTTCCCCATCAATGGTGACCAAGTGCAATGCGAGTCAAACATCCTTAACAGCTCAGCCAATGGTTCGGTTAGTGGTTAGCTTTGTCGGCATTAGCCTACATCATCATCATCGTCACCAACTGTTTACAGCCAGTTACTGAGTCAGTTTAGTAAATTCCTTCCATCTTCCTCCATCCTCCCATCATTCTTCCCCTCTTGTTTTCATAGCTTTTGTTTTCTGCCCTCTTCCATATCTTTCTTTGCCCCCCTCACGGTATTTCTTAATTTCCATCATTCTATTTGGTTTCCTCTTCTTTTCCATCCTCATTACACGCCCATATCATCTCAGCCTTGCTTCCTCTACTATCATATGTACTCCCTGTACACTCACTCTTTCCCTGATAACTTAATTCTTAATCCTGTTTCTCTTCGTGACAGCTAACATGCTCCTCAAACACGTCATTCCTGTGACCTCCACTTTCCTAGTCTCTCTTAGAGTGAATGTCCCTGTTTCTATGCCATGTGTGACCATGGCTACAAAGTACATCCTATATAGCACTTCTCTTCTCCATAGCAGGTCTCCTACACACCTATCCAACTCCCCCTGCTGTCCTCTCTGCTTCAACCTTTCGCCTCAACTTATTCTACATCATGGGTTATTTTAACGGTCATATCGGTAATTGAGCCCTGGACTATATAGCTCATTAGATAGACTGCTTAGCAAAGACCCGTACACGTACAGTTAAATTTTCATAGGAAGGCCCTTATCTGACAATTAGAAAAAGTAATAGATCTATTTCACGTATACATACTTCAAGTCGTATGATCTGCAGCTGTTTCTTTTGAAAGATATCAATACCTATAAAATAACACAAATAATATAATAGTAAGATGTTGTCAATGTTGACTAAAAAAAATGTTTTTCTTTCTTTCAAAACTCGCCTTTCTATAAAAATTGGACTGTAGTCATGTTGACAGAGGTGTCGGTTTTGTCTAGTTTACTTTGATTTTGATGGGATTTTAGGGGTTTGAATCTCTCCCGGACGTACTAAGTTTGTTTTTACTAAATATTTATAGTTTCCCACGCTCCCTTCCCACAAATAAAGATACATATCTTCTGAATTATATCTCACTCATGCCTACCTAGTATGGATGGATAGGGAGTGATGCGTGGATAATAACTTGTAACAAAGAAGTCAGGAATATCTTTGATATCTCTTTGCTTTGAAATTTTCAGTGGTTCGTTAAATCGGGGACACTTGTCCGGCAAAATTGAATCAATCAATAATCATGTAGAAAATTTCATTTTTCAATTGTATTTTATGTGTGTACTTAATTAATTTGTGTATTTTCAGGTTATAAAATATTTGCAGCTAAGGGTTTACAAAAATCCCCTATTTTCAAAAACCTAAAAATGTCAACTAAGGTAAGTTAAGCTTAAAGCAAACTTTCTTTGTGGTCGAAAATGAGTTCTTAACAAAGTATTCGACACTTAAGGTGCCATTTTAATCTTTTACGATTTTCCTCTAGCGGGGGGGGGGGG
>CABFOW010003368.1:50250-73427 GCA_902141385.1 Timema californicum
CCCCCCCCCAGTTCACCCAACCGAGATTCGAACCTCTATCTCCCCGTCCTCGGCAGTCGAACTCAACACGACTAGCGCGTTAGCCAACTACGCCACCGAGACGGGTATACTATATTTGTTATCAACCCATCTATATCCGAGGATGTGTCAAACGTCTGTTAGCAAGAAAAGCAAGCAGCAACAGTCAGATCCAGATAAGAAGGAACATTTTTGACAGTTATAGAAATTACTTGAACAATTTCAATATACGTCAGACCATCTTATATGCAGCTGTTACTTTTTTGTGTAGAATATCAATATCTATGCCATTAAACTAATATTATAGTAAAATGTTTTCAAGGTTGACTGCAAAAAAAATATTTGTATTCTTTAATTCTTAAAAACATTATTATATATGTATTACTGCTTCTTACCACGTGTTCGGGTTATACGTCCATGCACTAGTTAAGCCAGTGTATTAGGGATGAGTAAGGTTGAATTTAGAGGAAGTGTCACACTAAAGGGATTCGAACCACTATCTTCTCGTCATTGGCAGGGGAAGAGACTGACGCCTTAGACCATGCGGGCTACTATTCTTAGTTTCTTACCAAGGATCCAAAGCGGTACACGCACATGATCTCCACCCCATGTGGGTCTGCGTCCGTCAAGACGAACGTGGGTAACCCGAATGTTTCCCATAGGCGTCGAACCAACAGCCTGGTGTTCATGTCAGGGAAACCCTTACCCTGAAAGCAGATAGACAGTCACTTAGTGACATATAAAAGGGCACACTTTTTTGTTGCATTATTTTTTGTCTAGAACTACATTTTAGAAGAAAAATATAATTTCTTGTGATAAAAATGTGATGAATTTCAAAAAGCGAAACTAATGCCAAAATATTAAAATGTATTTACTTTAATTTACGACCTGATTAGTGTTTCCGTACATCCAACACTATAACCCTCGTCTAACCTGAACCATAGAGAGCTTACCTTGCCTGATTGCGCTATTATTATTATTATTATTATTAATTTTATTAGGTGTTCTGTCTCAAGATATGTCCTCTGTCTTCTCCTTCAGATACCAGAATATCCTTCTTTCCAATTCATCCAATATTTGAATCTTCCTCCTTCTAAGCTCCTATTTCCCTCAACCTTTCCTTCTATGACGTCGTACAGAAGACAGCTCCTCCTAAGAATGTGTCATACCCAAAATGGTTCTCTTCTCACCTACTTTTCTCAAGACTCCTTCATTTGTCCGCATGTCTGTCCACCTGATTTTATCAAGTCTTCTCCAGCATCACATTTCTAAGTTCTCAAAGTATTTCTTTTCCATCTTCCTGGGAGTCCAAGTTCTGCTCCATACAGGACGATGCTCCAAATGTTGCATGTCATCATTTTATTCTTCAGTTCCAAACTCAACTATGGCATAGCTTACAGACTAGGGTCACACTGTGGTCCACAAAGTATGGCTATTTATTACCTTTCAATGTAAATGGAATGCACTTACCAAAGGACAACCACACAGGGCAAATATCTTTACGTTTATTGACCTCAATATGAAGTTCACTCAATGCCAAATTGTGTTAATAATACGGAGACGTCAGTATTATTTTATATAAAATATAGACTTTTATATAATTTTCAATAGAAATTTCCGCATTTGAACTCATTTTATTGACTCAAATTGGTGAAAGTGGATTTAATGAAAATCAAGCACAATCTTCTTTAACTTTGAAGCCTAGTAGTAGGTGTTTGGGGGTTTTGGGGGTCTAAGTTTACCAACAAAAGGAATGAACCTATCGTAGGATAGAACACCTTATAATTTTAAAAAAATATTTTTAGTAATGAATTCCAATGCATTTTCTTAGACCTAAGTCTCATCATAATTTTACCTTAAAATTAAAAATAATAATATTTAGCACCGCGTCTTACTACCCGTTCGGGTTATACGCTTTAAGCACTAATTACTCTATTGGATTAGGAATTGGGAAGGTTGTATTAGAGAAAGTGAACCCGCATTTGCGTGGCGGGAGAGTGGAAAACCATTTAGGAAAAACCACCCTCAGTTCACCCGACCGAGATTCGAACCTCAATCTCCCCGTCCTCGGCAGCCTTAAAATTAAAATAAGCTCCTTTTACCCTTCACTCTTTGCATCTTACTGCCCATTTAGACTATACTTGTATTTACACTAATGGGGTTGGATGAGTAAAGTAGAATTTAGAATAAATGTATCCAAATTTAGACTAAGAAAAGGTGGGAAACCATTTAGGATAAATCATGTTGACGATTTACTTGTTTTATTAGTGATTTTTTTCTATTATTTTAAACATTACAATTTTTTTAATACAAAAAAATACATCCAAATAATCTAAAATATTGTATTTTATTCCCATATCTGCGTCAAAAATTGTTTATGATGTTGCATTTTAATTCATATAAAGAGGTTAACGCCAAAGAATAAGAAAATGAAGTGCACTTTTTTTTTAATTGAGCTTTAATTATTTTTAATATAATTATACTTTATTTAATCTAATTTTCTACATTGACTTATGGTTAATCAACATCGACTGTTGATTACAAACTATGTCGCAAATACTTTATTAAATTAAAGCTGTTCAAGGTGAATATTTTAAACATTGTCGATATCCTAACGGGATAAAGAAATGATAATTGACTATTATATTTATCTATATCGTAATAGAAGTATTAAAGTCAAACTTTGTTTGAGTTGTCCAATGCGAATGTTTTAAATTTCCAAAAGATTCTAAGTAGCCCAAGATTTACAATAAATACACAATAAATATATTTATTTAAATAAATTCAACTAATGATAAGCTATGTCACAAATATCAAGTAAAACTAAAGTAATCCGAAATAAATGTTTTTAATAATATCCACGATATCTTAAAGAACTCAAGGATTAAGAAAAATATAATATTAGTTAGTTTACTTGGTTTTGAAAAAATAATCCTATTAAGCGTCTTCTTTATGAATTAATTATATTTTCTATGAAATTGTTTTAATGATATTGGACAGAATGGTTAATAAATCGAACCGTGATTCATTTCCTAATTGTAAAAGGCCTATATTATCTTCTGTCTAAATGTTTTCTAAATTAAGGAAGGCAACATATTTTAAACGAAATGGAAATCATTTGAAACCACTTACCGTAATCAAAATGCAGGGTCCGAGAAGCTTTAGGAAATCCTCCGCAATTAGTTTCTGAAACGTCGCATCCTTCTCGACAATGAGAATGAACTTGGCCGTAGTATCCATGCGCGCGATGTTCGTCACATTCTGAGGTATCAACAGTCCTGAACACAAGAGTTTAGACTGCGATTAGATCTTCTGACTTGTAGTCAAACACACTAGGAGAGGTATGCAAGGACGCGAGTGGATGCTTAGCGACGCGTTACACACTCACTGTCCACCTTCTCTTATGATGACGTAAGCAAACCAACGTCACCAAGAGTCAACTTGTGATATTCTTGCTCTAAAAACATAACAGATCTTTTACTTTTATTTTTGTTTACCTAACCGATCATTATTATTGAATATGTCCATGTTGAGCAGATAAAAATTACAACGTATGAACTAATATCTTAATAAAATCCACCGATAATGTTAAAATTTAAGTGCTCTGTTGATAACTGTAGTATTATTATAACCCGCTTCACTGGCGTCATTCTCGTGTTAGAATGGCCTGCTTATGACGGGGAGATCAGGGTTGGAATCCCGGTCAGGTCTACTGAGGTTTTTTCCCTCCCTAAATGGTTCCCCATTCTCCTTTCATGCAAATGCGGTAGAATACCTCTAAAATGCTTCCTTCCTCATCCCCACAGCATTAGATAAATTATCATATACAGTGACGCACGGTGATGAAAACAAATATGTTAATTATATTTATAAAATAAACCTAGTGCTTGTGTAAAATGTGTGTTGAAAAGTTTTTAAAGATTTTTTTTAATGGTTATCCATCTGGTTGAACGTCATACTTATTAAATATCCTTTATTTTATCCTAAGAAAATTGCTCTGATTCCACGAAGTATTCAAAATAAAATTGTTTTGAGTAGGTGTGTTCAAGTTAAAAATTTCAAAAATAGTTTTATAACCGTATTACAAACCCCCTTAAGGACCGGTTACACAAAGCCGCACCGAATCGGCGCGGACCAATCGTCGAGAGAGCGCTCGGTGCGGACCGTGTGGCCACCTACCAGCGGAAATAAATGTTCGGGAGCTTCCCAACTTTGTTTTCATGGTAAAACAAGGCATTTCTTTCACAGCCGTAGCACGTGTGACGCTATAGTCATTGTTTACAACATTACGTACAAGATAAACAATATTATAAACAACAACCTATTGAACAACAAACATTCTTCTTCTTAATTATTAGCTAATTTAAAACTTTATTATTCGTAATTAATAGCTAACTTAAATTAATGAAAAAAGGCGAAAACCTATGCAAGTAAAAATAAAAATACAAACTTATTTTGTAATAGAACTCAGTCTATAAATAATATAAAAATAGTTTTACTTTTTTTGTTACATTTAGCTTATGCTTGGTTTGATAACGTGCGGGTCGGCTCCGTGTAGCCATATCTTTAAGGCAGTATGCAAGAATGAAAAAATTGAGAAGTGGAAGGAAGAAATGATGGGTGATGGGTGAAACATGAGCAGTCCCGAGCTTCACTTCTTGTCCGCCAGAACTACTGATGTGTTTTTGTATTGTAAGCATTAAGCTTTCGCACTTACTATTCACCCTTTTCGTTCTTGCATTCTGGCTTTAGTTTATTTTAGGTTGATTAGTGCATAATTTCCTTAAATTAATTACGAATATAAGTAACGCATATCAAGAGAATTGTGAAACGGAGGGTGGAGATAAATAACGGGACGGGGAAGGACACGGAAAGAGCCACGAGTCAGTAAAAACATACCACCCACCCTCGCTATGAGCGCTGCAGTCGAGGCGCTCGTTGTCTGCAGTGACGATGACCAGGGAACCTGCCACAAGCCCCTTGGAGGTGGGTACCACCCCCAGCTCCCAGGGGCAGGCGTCCAGGAGGCAGCAGATGTCTCGCATAGCGGCGTCCACTGCAATCTGTGACTTGGCCAGCTTCACATCCTGGTAATACAGCTCCCTGTACGCAAGGAACATTCACTTTAGAGCGACGGAATTAGTCATTCGTACTAACCGCTAGCCTATCTCCACTCCAGGGTTTAGGGTTCGCGTTTAACCGTCAGAGCTGAGATTTGATTTTTACATATTTTGGAAATTGTGGGACTTTTAAAAACCCTTCTCATCCTGTTTAAAACTACATGTTTAAACCTGCATCGGTGAGTACATGGATTAAGGCGCTCCCTCGTTTAGTCTGGTTTCTCAATGATGGGGAGGTTAGGGATCCAACCCAACCGGGTGTAATGAGGTTGCTTTTCATAAATGGTTTTCCACTTTCTTTCAGCGGGTACATTTCCTCCCATGAGTGTATACACGAGTATGTGGTGATAAAAAGTTACCTCCTTGTCGAGGTGGTGTCGGTGAGAAGCAGCTTGTGGATATCGGACAGCAGTCGGACGATGAGGGCGAACTTGCGACGACTCTTGGGGTCGCCAAACCTAACTGTAGTCATCTTCGCCTGATGGGAAGGCTTCATCGTGACACTGGAGAGAAAAAAGATCGTGTGAATACATCAATTTATGCTAGGCTTACAATAATGAATTAGGATGATAAACGTCGATTAGACGAATAGTGTAATAAGTTTTTAGCTGCATAGAATTTGTTTTATATAAAATCGTTTTCCTCATAGCTGAATAAAGGAGAATTATTATTATTATTAGCACCACGTCTTACTACCCGTTCGGGTTATACGCACTTACACTAATGTGTAATGGTAGGGTGATTGTGAGATGAAATGGAGGACCTACAGTTTAACGTGGAATCCGAACCACGGTGGAGGCCTGGCTTAATAATAAAGGAGAAAATGTCTTCAAAGTTAGACGTACAAATTATATACCGTATCGAAATCAAAAGTAGCATATAAAACTTCACGTGGTCAATGAAAATATGATGCCACTAATGGAATCATGCTCTACATTGAAGAGATTTTCTACTTAGTTATAAAACAACAATAATAACTGTTAGTTTTTCCTAAATTAAGATCAACTTTTATAGGGAGGTATGGAATGCAAAACAAGTTTAAAGTAACTAAATAAGGGATATGCATACTTGATAACAATTTGATAAGAGATTCGTTATCCCTCAAAATGTTTCTCTCCTACCTCTGAGTCACGTTTCAAAATATGTATTTCATTGTTAACATTTTGACTTAAGATATTCGTACCTCTGTTATTAATGTGAGTATTTCTCTAATTAATGCATTTCCAATCAATCGAAATAAGCTTTGAGCGGCAAACAATTATTAGACAACCTTATTAAAAATTGTTTGAACCCTGGGTATGCCTTATAAACATAAGCTATTTGATTATATCCTAAATTGTTAGTGTTTATTTGGGAAATTATTGTGAGAATATATAATATTTTATGTGTGTTAGATTTGTTTTTATACAAGTAAATTAGTTTTAAAATACAGACAAGGTCGTCATTTATGCCTTACCTTATTTTTAGTAAAAAAAAATCTATTATATTTAAAAAAAAAGTAATTTTAATCAAATTACTTCACTCCAATTTTTATAATATCAAATTCGTAGTTACATTTATAAAGTCAATTGTAATTCAATAATACTATTGTCTATTACCAGTTGTTGAAATTACATAAATCTTAATCTATAGTAATAAAAGGAAGTGTTCGTCTGTGTGTGTTTGTTATTATTATCTTTTATCATAAAAGGAAAGCTAAACTCAGAGGTTTATTTAAGGATATCCCATATAAATCATTTATCACTAAGAGGTTTTGCCTATAATATATAAATTTTACAATAGTGATTTATTTTTTTGTTATTATTGCTATTTTTTATTCTTATCATTATTAGTTACTTTTTTTTGTAACTATTAATGATTATATAACATTATTTAGCCATTTTTGTTTCTCTTATTTTCTCGTGTAGATATATGTATTTGTAAGGTACTTGTGTACTTTTCAGTGCTGGCCTGTTATTGGTCTTACGGCTGTTGGCCAGCACTATAATAAAGGAAATTGAAATAATTATTATTATTATCACAGCGTCTTACTACCCGTTCGGGTTATACGCACTTACGCTAATGTGTAATGGTAGGATGATTGTGAGATGAAATGGAGGACCTACAGTTTAACGTGGGATCCGAACCACGGTGGAGGCCTGGCATTCCACACATTCACATGTTGTGATTAATACATATGTGTGTTTGTTTGTAAACGATGCCCAGCCAAATCTACGACATGCAGAGATCAGAAATTGTTAACATGGGTGGACGGAAGGGGGGCCACGAATGCACCTTGAAGACGGATTTTTAAATTTTTTATTGGATTTTTAATTAGGTTTAGAATGTGGCATGGGCTACGCTGTGTGGGATTGCTAGTGTTTTATAAAATTAGAATTAATAGTGATATGCTTTTAAATAAATGATTATATACCACAGTGGCTTCAAAGTTAATTTATGAAGACATATCTAAAACAAATATAAATATTCGCGGTAAAACTCACGTTCCTGCGAACGTGCTGTGGTCCCAGGCACTTTGCTTCCTGATAAATAGGTTCGGGGGCTTTCCCGTGGCAGTACTCTCAAACAATTGTAGTATCACTTCTTCCACTGACAGTATCAGCTGTGATCTGAAACAATATCACTACTCATAAATCCTCTCAAACACTTGCAATATCACATCTTCCACTGACAGTATCAGCCGTGATCTGAAACAATATCACTGTCATGAGTCCTCTCAAACACTGGCAATATCACTTCTTCCACTGACAGTATCAGCTGTGATCTGAAACAATATCACTCTCATAACTACTCTCAAACACTGGCAATATCACTTCTTCCACTGACAGTATCAGCTGTGATCTGAAACAATATCACTGTTATGAATCCTCTCAATCAATTGCAATATCACTTCTTCCACTGACAGTATCAGCTGTGATCTGAAACAATATCACTGTCATAAATCCTCTCAAACACTTGCAATATCACTTCTTCCACTGACAGTATCAGCTGTGATCTGAAACAATATCACTGTCATGAATCCTCTCAAACACTGGCAAGAGCACCTCCTTCAATGTCTGGTGGAATTTGTGTAGTGGTTGGAAAAACAGATTCTGAAGGGGAAAATCAAGATTTAGCTTGGTTCAAATTCTAATCGAGTCTACTAGGTGTGAATTTTAAATGTATTAATCTCATAGTCTTTTTAAGTAAATTACTGTCCATTTCCTTTTAGCTACTCTTTCTGACTTATCTTAAACAATCGAAAGATCTAGTGACACATTTATTACCGAAATAAATAATAAATATTGCATTAAAGTGTCAGTATTAGAATACAGAACCTCCCGTTACAAATTAACAGACTAAGTGAGACTGAAATTTAGTCTAAGTTCCCACAGGGGGGTTAATTTTTAGAAAATTAATTCAAGTGTAAAATAAAGTTTTCATACGAATTAATTTGGATAAATACATAAAAGTGGTGTTTATATTATTTTAATTGGTAGTAAAGTTTACTTCAGTTTATATTTTGAGTTAAGGTTGTAGGTTAAATCATAAACAAAATAACTACTAGTATAATACGACTAATTTACCTTCTTGCATTTAGTTCATCCAAACTTTTCAACTTGATGTTTTGTGTCACATATTTCATTTCTTGGCGAAGCTGATCCTTAATTTCCTCCAAGTTCTTATACAAATCTCTTTTACAGTCATCGCGCTCTCCGAGACACGTTTCTGACATCGTCTGGAAAATAAATAATGCAATTTGATAAAACTTTTTTCTAAACGTATGCTAGCAGGGTTTGTCGACTAGACAGACATTCCTGCTCTTCTACTAGCAGTGGTGGATATGCAGCCGTCTTCTGAGGTTGTAGCAACATGTACAGTAGCCACATGGCTTCTTTGGTGCTGACTGACAGCTAAAAGCCTTGAAAAGTTACCAGACCAAATTATGTATCCCTACGCCGAACCATATGATCTGCAAAAACATGTGTTTAGCAGCTGTCAGTCAGCATCAAAGAAGCCATGGGGCTACTGTAGGTGCAGTTACTTCAACCCGAGGAGGTTATGTGATGCCGGTAGAGGTCTTAAAACTAACTTAAGCGTACTTAAATAGGACATGGCAACCATAGGATCAATTCCTCCGAAGGAAAAATATTTATGGTTCCACCGGGAATCGATCCCAGGACCATTAGAGCAAGAGGCCAGATAGTTAAATTCTAATAACAAGCATATATATTACATTTGCCCAGTTATACTTAAACACGTGTCTCAGAGGCTTAATTTATTTATTTGAGATATTTCACGTGTACTTTCTGAATCCACTGATTACATCAGCACACGAGAATTTAAATGATCGAGAGCGAAAGGGTTTAACAATTTTGACGGGAAAGGTATTTTCACGTTTATGGATTTGTTGCTTATATGGATTTTTTAATTTATTTTGTAACAATATATATATATATATATNTTTAACAATTTTGACGGGAAAGGTATTTTCACGTTTATGGATTTGTTGCTTGTATGGATTTTTTAATTTATTTTGCAACAATATATATATATATATATTTATATATAAAACATCGGCATTATATTTAACAAAAACACCAGCCCCCGAAGGGCATCGATTATCAGCAGTGCATTGAACATTCATAGAAAGATAACATTTCTTTCTTTCTATGGTATTTTATTTTCTTACTTAAATCACTATTTACATACATACATTATACAGTAATAACACAATTGAAATAATAATTTTCCCCAACCCTTATAGGTTCTCAAAAACGACATTTATATCGAAAGTAAAATAAAAGTTTAACATTTAGCGCCCTTGGGGCTGATTCGGTGCTACCAAAAGCCCACTGCATCCCACAGCTTGATCTATGATTCTCGTTACATAAATCTTATATTTAGAATAATTAATATACAATAAATTAATTACTTATGAATTGTGTTTTTGATTTATAATATTGAAAAAAAAAGTTAGTTTTAATCTATTTGATAATTCGATTGTATTTTCAGTGAAAGTAATGAAAGAAGCTCTCAACACGGAAGTTGCTAATAATACAAAACGATTGTCGGGGATGTTTAGAGCTTCTATAGACACTAGTGTACTCTCTTGGTGGAAATACAAAGCTCGAATTACAGTTGCATTATTTACCGCTAGGTAGCATAGCCAACTAACTTCCAACAAAACCAGCAATATTACTGTTCAGGCTTTATTGCATGCAACTGCTATGTCACCATTTTGTAACCATGCGATAAATTATGAATGTGACATAATTTTATATAATAGGGAAAAATAACAGTGTGACCTTAATACGTTAAATTAATCGATAGATTCAAACTAAATTATGTACGTATGTTAGCCGCCATCCCACTAGTTAACTTTATTTTAAGTTCTGCGACTATAAGTTTAGGTGGGAGTATATCAGAAGTTTTAGCCAAAAATGTTTTGATATAAAAATTGCAAACACACTGCCTATAATTAGCGTTTCCTACATCCTCACTACCTTCATAAATTAACTTTAATCCAAATGAAAATTTTTTTTACTTGACTTTTAATTACCCTTATTTTATTCATGTATTTTAAATATAAGTTTGTCGTAATCTATTGTAAGCTAAGTTAATAAACTATCAAAGGGAATATAATAAAATAAAATAGTTTCAATTATGCAGATTTTTTTTAATAAAAATTATCCAAAAATCTGGTTAATGTGAAAAATAAAAAAGTTATTACATTGTACTTTAGAGTTATGTTTGGACACTACTCTTTAATCAAGAAGGGATTAAATTTATTTGCTGTATTTCTATATTTCACTGACATTCGATACTTAAAATTTGTCTACATTAGTTAATAAATATAAGAGGTGTGCGCAGTCCCCATTTTCATTTCGAACCAAGCTCGAATTGAATAAATGAAATATTCTCGAAACTCAATAGAAGTTATTTTTTGATGGTTTTGTTATGTTTGAAAAAAGTATTTTAGTTATTTATACTTTATGCTTTAAAATTACTTGGAAAATATGTTATTGCACAATTGTCTCTATAATATTTAGTTTTATTTTAATAAAGCAAACTGCTATCACAACTTCAATTTCAATTACTTCAGATTGTTTCTATATGAATATTAATATTATTATTAGCTCCGCGTCTTACTACCCGTTCGGGTTATACGCACTTAAGCTAATGTGTAATGGTAGGGTGATGGTGAGATGAAATGGAGGACCTACAGTTTAACGTGGAATCCGAACCACGGTGGAGGCCTGGCATTCCCCACATTCACAAGATGTCTTGTCAGAGGTGAAGGAAGGGTTAGATAATCAGATAAATATGTGCCGGGACCGAGGATTGAACCCCGGCCGCCAGCACAGAAGTCTGACACCTTACCCCTAGACCGCCAGGTCACCTTTATATGAATATTGTTTTTATTGTATATAACAGCTCAGAATGGAAATAATAGACTATTATTGGCGAAGATTCGTAATTGTCGAGGCCGGAATTTTTTGAAGCGAAGTTAAAGCTGATATTTGTTTCGAAGGCAAGACGAAGCTTTGAAATTTCGCACACCTCTAGTAAATATATTTAGGGAAATGTACTAAAGTCATTTTAATATTGCACTTATATTAAACTAGCTTTTAACAAATGTATTATTAGCTATCTAGAAAATACGACAATCGAAATGTTAAATGAACCCATCTTTCAAATTGTGGGAGGAGCTCAGCTCTAATTTTTTTTTAAACTAGTTAACCTAAATGGCTTTAAAATAACACATTATTTGATTGATCATAAGTTCACACACACGTTTTGGTTCTAATTAATGAGTGAACAAACATAACAAATAATTGCTAAGTCATTGCCTTATCCCAACATTGGGTGTTTTCACGTTTACCTCAGTTTTTTTTATCAGCGCGTCTAACTACCCATTCGTGTTACACGATTATATAATAATTACGCTTATAGTTTTAGGGATTAGAAAGGTTGTATTTAGATGAAGTGTACCCACACTCGCATGGATGGAGATCGGAAAACCATTTTGGATAAACTACCCTTAGTACACACCCGACCGAGATTCGAACCTCAATCCCCATGTCATCGTCGGTCTATATATTTATTGTGTCATGTCACACAAGTGTGTAAACTGTTATTGTAACATTTTGTATGTATTTTTATTTTAATATTTTACCGTGTTTTAAAAATATTTATTTAATCCGGATTAATTCAATTCCAGACAGCTGAAAGTAGTTAAACATGTTATTCTTGTATAATATAAAACTTAATATATTCTGAATGAAAAAATTAAACTAATCCTTGTGGAAATAAGGGTCCAGATAATTGGTCAAATGTGCAGTGTTGCATAAGTTAGATAAAAAATTTTTTTGACATTTTCTGTTAAGTAGATTTTAAAGCAGAATATTTGAAATGTTGCCATAACGGTTACCAGTCGCCGCCCGGTTGACCTTGCCAGATTGGCGTGTCTGTAGTCCCAAAACCCGGACCACAGACAACTGACCATTCAGTGTCCTAACGACACGTTCAACTATTTTTTATTGCTTCAATAAGAAGACTGGTATCGAAACGGGTTCTTTGTTTAAAAACCATCTGGTCTTCACAAGGAGGAGACTAGGCCAAATATAGGAACATTATATTCCCAACAAGGAGGCGATTCAGTCACAAAAACGTGGCGAACCGGCGTAGTAGCAAAATATAATTACAACAATGAGTCGAAAATTCTATAGAAGAAATACATATTGACAACAATGATCTAAACAACCCATAATAACGATATATATATTTATAGTAATGAGGCCAGATATAGTATAAATATATATTTACAACAATCAATCAAACGGGCATTGTAGTAATTTATATTTACAACAATGATTTTAACAGGCATAGTAACCATATACTTTTTAAAGTAGAGTTGGACAATCTACAGTATTGCACCAATACATAATGACATGAATCAAACAACCATGGTAGCAATATATATTTTTAACAATAGGGTGAGCAGGACAGATAGGCAGTCTAAAAAGTTACTACAAGAATCAATATATATTAACAACAATGAGTCAAACATGTTATAGGAGCAATATTAACAACAATGAATCAATCAAACAATAATTATAAGAATAGAAATGGCGTAAACAAGCAAGAGTAGCAACATATCTTTACAACAATAAGTAAAACATCTATAGTATCAATATATATTTACAACAATGGGGTGAACAGAGTTTTCTAGCAATACGAACTCAGTATATTTACGATAAAGGAGTAATCATGTTAGATTTAGAATAACAAGGTGGAAAAGCCATAGAAACCATTTATATACACTCACAACAATAAGGTGACTGGACCATAGATGCAGTAATATGTATTTTTAACCACAAGATCAATACACAGCAACAATAGATATATTTTCAAAATCATTAACCAAATAGGCAAAGTAGTCATATATTATATTTACAACAATGTTTTGAACAGGTAATTTTAGCAATATAAATGTACAGCACCGAGATAAACAAATTGCGGTAGTGATATACTAAATTGATGAGGAGAACGAGAGGGTGTATTTATAACAAAGAGGAGATCGAGTCATATTAGTAACACCATCTTTAGAGTAATGAGGCGGTCCAACCATTGTAACACATTTCAAAAGGTCAATGAGGCGATAAAGTCACGCACTACTTGGAAGTTATCAAGCCATAGTATCTCAACAAAGTTGCAACTAATTTCTTACTGAAAAATTCGCTATGCTTTCCGGGTTTTCCAGAATAAATTCCCATTTTTTCAGGCAGCAGAAGAAAAGAGACATAGAATTTGACTTTTTTCATCAAACTGACTAGTGTGAAGTCATGGATTGTTATTTTATTATTTATCACCGCATCTTACTAGCCGCTCAGGTTATACCCTTAAGTACTAATTAAGCTAATTGTTTTGGGGATTAGGAAGGTTATATTTATAGGAAGTGACCCAAATTTGCGTGGAGGGAGAGTAGAAAATCATTTTGGAAAAAAATCTACACACCCGACCGATATTCGAACTTCGATCTCCTCGTCATCTGCAGTCTAGTCTACTGCGAGAGTATTGCGTCAAACCATGCGGCCAACGAAGTGGGGGAAGTCATGTAACTTACGTTTAAAGCACGTTGACTTAAGATTGGTGAGGAAATATATATTCCGTCACTTTACAGCCCTTGTTTAATGTGTATTAACCAATACATGTTTAAATTAGCATACTTAATTGTTCAGTTCATTTTTATGTCCGTCCAAAGACCTGCCATTTAGGCTTCTAGTTAAATGTTCAAATTAACAAATATTCCAGTATGTTTTACTAAATTTTTCAAAAATCCCTGCGTTTTCCTGATTTTCCAGGTGCGCAGTAACTTTTTTTTACTACTCTTCATAACAAGGCGATCAATTTTTTCAGCAAGGATATCAGGACAAAGCACGAAATAATTACGTATATCTTTCTAAATCCGATGATGATGGGTGGTCGTTTAAAACCAGTCAGGCGAAAGGTAATCCGGTTCCTACCCCTTCCTAAACTCACTCCTAACCGACTGTGCTCTGTAAAAAAACATTAGCAGAGTAAATGAACATAAAAAAAGCGGGATTCGTGAAAACCTCAATGCTAAATTATCCTTGTTTTTAAGGTTTTACAGACACACAGAATAGTAAAAAGATAAGAAATTGCAGTTTAAGAATAAATAGACCAATTAAATCGTAAACGTGATGTCATGCCATTTGGGTTCAGAACAGGGTGATTTGACCTTGATAGGGATATCTGCGTACTTGTTACCCAAACCAATGTTTCAAGGCGAAAAATAAAACGAAAGATGGAAAATATGTATTCGAACCAGCGTGATTTCCCGTTATCCTTTTCTTCTATGCATAGGCCTACTTTAAAATTGCTGTTCAATATCTCAAATGTACAAACATTTCTAATTATATATATATATATATATAATTTGTGTGTGTGTGTGTGTATTTTCAAGGATTTTCGTGTTACTACTTTAAAATTGCTGTTCAATATCTCAAATGTACAAACATTTCCAATTATATATATATATATTTTTTTGTGTGTGTGTGTATTTTCAAGGATTTTCGTGTTCCGTACACGAGAGTGGCGCGTTTAGAACGCGCGGCCCCCGAAGCAGGCTACCCACAATTAATTACATTGATGGGAAGAGATGAAGAAGGTAAAATTTAAAAGAAAAGTTCTCGAATTTGTGAAGAAGGTGACTGAGAAGTCATTTAGGAAGAATCAGCCACAGTCAACTCAGCCGAACTTTTCATTGCCGGCAAATCAGACTAAACGATCTTGCGTGCCCCCAGATGCCAGTTAGACATTAAAATAAAACACACGAAATATTACATTAATAATAGTGATATGTCAACCTTGGTTGTATTGGGGTAAGGGGCTCGCTTCCAGACCCCATATTCATGGGTTCAAATCCAAACAAGGTAAACTTTATTTAACGATAAAAATCTGTAGCACAATTTCCTTTGGAGGGGAAGAAAAGCCGTCGGTCTCATGTCGGTTGTGGCGTGTAAAATAACCCTGAAAAGTATGCGAAAATACATTTTCAGGCAAAATTGGTAGGTTCTTTCACGCTCACTAGTCTAAAATCAGTGTGAAAGGCAACGAGGAGACATCACATTTCCTGAACACCCTTTGAACATGGGATTTATACCAGATTGTGCAGGCAGCACTAACCAGCTGAAGGGTTGAGTTAATGCTTTGGTTCATAAAATAAGCTTCTAGAAATAGTTTTAGTAAAATTTACATTATTTCAATCCTCTGAGTAAACGCAAACTTTCGACCTTGTTCAAGATTATGTACTAGACAGAGTTGAAGTGAAGCCAACAACTGCAGCTGCTAGTCGGTCAAACCTGCCATATAATGATCTGTGCACAATAACGAACCCCGGACCTAGCACACTATATTCAGTATTGAGACAATACGCCATGCTATTAGTTAACTTCTCCTGACCCATGCGATCTTTAGCCTTCTCGCATTTAAACCGGTTTCTCGTTGAAAACAAATCTCTTTTATTTATTTTTTCGCGAAATACGACAGCAGATCAGTAATAAATATTATCTTGAGATTTTTTTTTCTATCACCACGTTTTAATATCCTTTAGGGTTATACGCCTATTCACTAGTTACGCTAATGTGTTAAAGATGAATAAGGTTGAATTTTAGATTAAGTGCACACGCATTTACGGTAGATTGGAAGAACATTTAAGAAAAACCGCCCTAGTTACACCTAAGCGGGATTAGATCCCCGGTCTCCCATCATCGGCAGTCTAGTATATTGATAGAGTGAAGCCTTAGATTATGCGGCCACAGAAGCGAGTAAATGATCGTGGCTATACAAACTTTTCTATTTATCGAAGGTTCTTGATAGGAAAGATGGACTGTGGCTATCAGAGAACATGCACGCATTACAAGGTGAGAATAGATTATTTCCTCAAACTCAGATTTGCGATTATTTTATTAGTACAAAATTAAGCGTATAGACCGAGCGGGTAGTAAGACGCGGTGCTTAAAAAAATACTTGTTTTTAATAAGGGATTCAAAATTTTCCAAACACCTTAGAGAGTGTATGTAGTATAGAAAAATGAAATATCATCAATCATAAAAGTGACTTGTGTGATGTCGTGTGATTAGTTTTTAGAACATAATAATTTGACACTTATAAGCTATGCAACCCAATGTTTTAGGGAGAATAGGGTAGAAGGATGAGGGAAGAAGGGGATAAAACTTGTTAGAACCCACGTGTTTAGTTCTTCAGTTTGCTTTCTATTCCATGCAAAGGCCTACTATTTTAAGCTTGCATTAAAATGGTCAAAATTCACAAATATTGAAGTATTTTAGTTTTTCTAAGTAAATTCCTTGTGTTATCTAGACACAAATTATTTCACGTGAGCCACTTTGGTGGTCGCGGGGTCTAAGGTGCTACTCTCGCAATATAGTATAAATTACTGAAGACGAGGAGATAAGGTGGGGCTCGATCCCGGTCAGGTGCATTGAGGATGGTTTTACTAAATTGTTTTTCACTCTTCCTCAACGCAAATGCGGGTATACTTCCTAAACATTCAACCTTCCTAGCCCTTAACACATTAATGTTATTAGAACATAGGCTTATAACCCGAACGGGTAGTAAGACGCGGTGCTAAATAAATTAAATATTAATGTGCTTTTCCGAGTTTTTAGGTGCTGCTTAAACTCGACTCGATTTTTTTTTTTACTAAACTCGAAAAATTAAGAGCTTAGGGCTTTCGATCTTTATCTCGAAAATTTTTTAGTTTAATTAATTTTACTCAATTTTAATATATAACTTCATAGCAAGTAGTCTCTCTCAAAATTTCCTTTAGTCCAATTTTAAGAAAATTTCACAAATATATTAAATTTATTTAAAAATTCTAATGTATACGATTATAAAAATGTGTTAGCAAACAAATCATTTTTGTACTTATTTATGGTTTGTGCATGGAACTATTACATAAACTCAATTTGAGATATTTCTTGTAAAAAATATTACTTTAAGCTACCCAACGACTACGACTCGAAGTGAAAAATGGCTACTTGCACTTCTATAATTTTAATGCAGGGAGACTTTTCTGCGCTTAGTACCAGCATTTTATCCTCCAAATCAGCCATGTCCAAGCTTACTTTGTACCAATCAAGGATTATGTTATCTTGATGTCAAATAGCAAATATAATATTCATAAATTATTATGCATGGAATAAGGATTTCGTAACATTAGAAATATGTGACAGCCTTGTCTCCACTATGTAGCGATGTGTCGCGTTGAAGTGACATGTCGACACGAAAAGCTCATTATTTTAAGTGAGTGAGCATGGCGATTGCTGAAAGGATAATTGTTTAAATGCTCAGCCGACATAATCCCAATAAGAAGTAAACATTGAGAAGCTAGTTTCATAAGTATTACTATTTTTTGTATCTTTTGCTAAGAATGTCTGTCTTGAGGCAGAAAAATTAAAAGGTGCGTGATTAGTGGATATGTTTTTGAAATCTTGTTATGTATTTTATCCATTTAAAAAAAGGCAAATCAAACAAAGTGGTAGTAACAAAAAGCTGCCCACAGAAAATTACAAATCGAGACAATTTCTCGAGATTCTTGCATGTGTGATTAAAGATAAATAAATGGCCTGTCTGCACTAATTCGACCTGTAGCTCAGTTTGCGGAAAGATTAGCCAGTACCAATGAACCGTTGCCCAGGGAACGCCTGAATGTACTAATCGTTCATCCTTTAAGTGGAGGCTCTTTCCGTGTTCCGATGAGATGAGGGGATGACGATAGTGAATATGATGGGGTGAAACAATGAAGATCTTAACTTAACTTAGGCCTAACTAACCAAAACCTGGGGAACATAAGAAAAATCTCCCTTTCAAGGAAAAAAAAATATCCGATAACAGGCGGTAATCAAACCCGGGACCTTTAAATCAGCAGCTGGGGCTATGACCCCTATACCATGAGGCCGGTTATGAGTAAAGATATATAGAGAGGTATTAGAAAACTATAATGAATAACTGATATTTTGTTTGCTTTTAAGTTTCATTGGAAAAGCGTGGACATTTATGGAGAATGCCATAAAGTTACAATACATAGATTTAGTAAAATAGCTAATTCAGAAAAACTATAAAATTCTGAATTTATATATTTAAAAAATTCACCTGGATAAGAGATTGAGGCCCATAACTTTGGCATAAGGTGTAGGCTTCCAAGATTTAAATTCAAAAGTCAAACGCTCGATTCCATCGCTGGGTATAATTTTATAATTGTATGACAAAACTTACAGATTACAGTAAAGCCTAATGCTACTGTCTAAATATAAATATTTTTAAGCACTACATAACAGAGAGTCAAAATGAAATAATTAGCTTTGCCGATCTTTGTTGGATTTATTTTAAAAGGCATTTTATTAAACGTTCCTATTTAGATTATAAAACTAAATATGTATTGTTTTTTATCAGCTTTTATTAAGGCTCTATATCTATTCTTATTGACATTGTAAGCTTTCAAACCATTAATAAAAGTCATATGATCAATTAATACATTTTTGACCGTATCGGGATTTGAATCCAAGTCTAGTGTACTGAGCATGATTTTCACCGAATAAACGGGGGTTTATTTACTATTAAATATTGCCTTCCTAACTCCTACGCAATGAATGAAAATATGCGGATAGCACAGATGAATAGTGAACCAGGGCACACAAAATAAAATCAGCACATTATTTTTAAGGGATTGGTAAATATCTGAATTATAGCGATATAATTAATTATGTGCTAAAGGCAAATACAAAAGATAGATTTTTTTATATTTTGCAGTTCCTATGATATAAAAGCAAATATAAATAATGATTGCATTAAGAAAATGGAAGAAAGGATGATCTGCTATGCACTTTTATAAATAATTATTATACATCCAAAAAAGATTGAAACCCCTTTAAGCGTCACTAGGAACACAAACTGTATGGACCCCTCATTTATTTACCAATATATAACGACACCAACCAGTAACATAGTA
The DNA here is from genome assembly GCA_902141385.1 of Timema californicum. Classification (NCBI taxonomy): domain Eukaryota; kingdom Metazoa; phylum Arthropoda; class Insecta; order Phasmatodea; family Timematidae; genus Timema; species Timema californicum. The sequence continues at coordinate 69,925 of CABFOW010003368.1, forward strand.
TATATAATTTATTTAATCTGCAGTGTCACATTTTCTAAAGATGTCCTCTTGATGTGTCACTCTCTCTCTCGGATTGAAATAAATTACCTAGTGAATGTTTTCTCCCTTACTGCATAAACCTTCTTATTAAAATAATTAATGAAATTTAATTAAAGTATATGAGCGGAACCTTGTACCTTATAGGACATCAATATAAGCCTAAATTAATTAGAAACACATAATTAATTTTTACGCTATATTATAGCATAAATAATATTACAACTTTTATGAAAAATATAAAATAAGTGTTAAATTAAAAACGAATTATCTTTGGTAATTTTTCCTGGCCTATGAAATTATTAAACTTGACCCAAGTAATAGATTTTACGGTTCCAGTTACATTGTGACATGTGACTAATTCCTTAATTACATTGTTCGTCCATATATTTAAACGTCTTTGTTCTTTAGCTAATCGACGAGACAACTTTTTCTGTTCCTTTAGAAAGTTTCTCGTCTAATGCCACCATGCTCATGACAGATATTACACAACTATTGATATCACCATGTGAAGAAAGTTCAACTCTTTGTTTTTAATGAAGCAATATTTTATTTATGATGGCCAAAAGGTTTTGCTAAAAAAACTGCAAAAACACTGGTCTTTTATCACGTCCCCTACATCACCCCCGACCCCCACCTTAAACCGAGTATACGCTGTACTGTACACATTCATATAGTAAGACTGGTAAGAAGTAACCTTTAGAAAATGCAAACACATTTTTTTAGTCAACATTTTTCATAAAATAATTTAGATTTACAAAAGCGCATTTTTTATTACTAAGAAAGAATAATATGTATGAGTTAACTGTCACAAAATAATATATTTGGAGAACCATTGCCTTAACATTACTCACAAATAAAACGCATAATAAAATTTGCTGTTACTACGTAAGGTAAAGTAATACATAGCCCTTTCTCTTTTTAATTAACGACGGAAGCCATTCATATGCCAGAGTGGATAGTAAAATCTACAACGTTCAACAAATTCACAATAAACAGTTTTATTAATTAATGAAGCGAGAAGAAAATCATAAAATCTCAAGTTTAGGACATGAATGTGTAGGAGAGCCTCGTAAACACACGACGAGTTTTCTTTACAACGTACAATTAGTTATGAAGGTCTCGCGGTAAAAAGTGTTCAGCAGAGGCTGTTAACAATAAGTAGCACCTAGAAAGATCGACTTGCAACTGGTCCATTGAAGAGAAGTAAAAGGGGTCACAGCGGGGACTCATACAAGAGGATGGACGGAAGTGAAGGTGGGCGTACAGTCGCTATAACACAAGCATGGATCATAAACTGGTTGTTTAATTAATTTATTACCAGCTTCAGCAACATAATGGCTTAAGGCGTCACTCTCGTGTTAGATTAGCCTGTTGATAACGGGGAAATCGGAATTCGAGTCCCAGTCGGGTCTACTGAGGGTGGTTTTCCCTAAATGGTTTACCCCTCAACAACTAAGCAAAAATGGGTGAGTTACCTCTGAAATGCTTCCTTCCTAGTCACTACCTCATCATAGTAATGATCATATATGCATATGACCTGAACAGGTGGTAAGACGCGGTGATGATAATGATGGTAAAAATGTTGAACCCGCTAGGACAATTTGGATTTAACTACTCTAGTGTGTTAGAGATTAAGAAGGTAGGATTTAGAGAAAATGTATTTGTTTTGAGTGAAGGGAAAGCTTTTCCGTTTAGGATAAAATACTTCAGTTCAACCATCCGGGATTCGATATCTGACCTCTCCGTCACCAGCAAACCAGAATGGACCAGCTTGACGTCTAGTCTACGTACCCTCCAACACTGGTGGATTGTTTACTAAATCGTAGTGATCTTATTTACGGTATAAGGTCTATGTTCACATTTAACTATATTCAAAACTCAATTTTGAGAAAGATTTTAAAACCTGTCATCGTACATCAATTTAAAATTATGGTCAATTAATTCTTTAAGATAAGTTATTTCCAAGGCCAAATATTTTCTTTAAAAAACCTCGATTCTCGGTATTGAATGTAATATTAAAATGTTCTTTTCGTGTCCACTTAGATAAATCGCCGAAATGCAATTTTTTTTTCTGATAAAAAAATATAGTTTGTGACGCGTTAACTCTTATAAAGCCCTTAAGTTTTGAATGCTACTGTCCCATTTTAAATTAGTTTGTTTACCGGTCTCGTGATATAATGGTCAGAGCCCCTGGCTTCTGACCTAGAGTTCCCGGGTTCGATTTCCGGCTGGTACGGAGGGATGTTTCTTGAAAGGGGGATAATTCCCATGGTCACCAGGGCTCAAAGTAGGTTAAGATCTTTACTGTCTTCACCCTGTCATACTCACCACCATAATCCCCTCATCTCATCGGGACATGGAAAGAGCCTCTACGGAAAGGTTGTATTGTTAGTAGCCTACATTTGAGGATCCCGTGGGCAGCGGTACGTCAGTACCAGATAATCTTTCTACAAACTTCGCTACAGACTGACGTAACCCAGACACTCTATTAGTATCATTATTATTATTAATTAGTTTGTTTGTCATGTTAAAAAATCTACATGTATAAAGTATGGGATAATAAACACACAAAACTAGCGCGACCTAAATTGATCCAAAACTGTAAATAAATAGTTGATTTTTTGTTTATTTGTTTAATCAACAATCGAAATACTAAGAAATTGTTTTTATTTAGAGAATGTTTAAAATATATCTAAACTATTTTTTTAGCACCACGTCTTACTACCTGTTCAGGCTATACGCATATGTACGCCCTACACTTGTAAGTCAGGGATAAGTAATGTTGAATTTGGGGAAAGTGTACCCGAATTTGAGTAGAGAGAGAATGAAAAACCATTTTACTAAAGCCACCCTCGGTACACCCGACCGGGATTAGAACCCCGATCTCCCTATAATCGTCAGTATAGTACAACACGAGATACGAGGCATTAAAGTTAAATTGAAAAATAAAGAGGGGGAAACTATTTAGAAAATAAATATTAATACACCCAGACGGAATTCTAATCCCGATTTCCACCTCACCAACTAAACAGACAATACTAGATCTACGCCTTTGCTTGCGTGCTCATCGGTGCAGATAAGATTGGTTCTAGTATTTAGTATAATGTTCGAGGTCGATTTTTTTTTAAATACATGTGCTGATTATTTAGAAAGAGTACGTTAAATACTTGAACTAATTTTTAAAAATCTCCCTTCTAACGGAGTCTCGAGCGAATTAGGACACATTTCTCCCCTGCGCCGAGTGTGCGACTCTTGTACTCCCATCGACAAAAGACGAATATAAAGAAACTGTTCCAGAAACGATTGTTCGAGAACGCGGCTCTTCTTCCCACCCCTCCCCCCCTTCCTCCTTGAACAACTGCTCAACAAAGTGCGGAACAGTTGAGATATGAGCGATGTACGTTGTATTCAGCGAGCCAAGAGTACTCCACGAGCTGTACTGGAGAGGGATGAAGTAAGGGGGG